>JAYKAV010003137.1:448765-472203 GCA_035582835.1 Phoebastria nigripes
GGATCGCGGCCGCTGCGGCGCAGCCGCCCCGCCACGATGGCTGCGGCGCCTCAGCGCGGGGGCTGGTGCCTGCGTCTCCCGGGCCGCCAGCTCCCGCCTCAGGCCCCCGGGGCTGGGGCTGGTCAGTACGCCCGAGAAATACCCTCCTGAAGCCGAATTTTCTTTAGGATTCCGTTCACGCCCCCACCCGCCCGGTGAAATCCCTTAATGGTGTCCCAGCGCTGGGCCACGGGTCAGCTTCCAGCCGCAATGGTGGCCTCAGCGCTGGGGCGGCTCAGCTGTCGCAGAGGTGCTTGTCACCCGCTGCCCCTGCTGGGCAGGGAGGCTGCTGTCTTTTCCCGCGGCTTTAGAGGGACCGTCACCAGAGAATCTCCAAAGCCTTTTATTTAAAGTCTTTTTTTATATATATATAAAGGATAACTGTAAAATAGCGTGCTGAAGCCATAGATGACGTAAGCCACGTGTAGTTACAAACCCAGAAACGGAGCATCTTGAAGTGGTTAATGATAGGACTGATGTTTAACTTTGACGGTTACTACAAGTTTTACAGCTCTTGGTTCCTTTAATTTCTTTGCAGGATTGAGATCGAATTTGCACAATACCATGGCATCAGTGATTTCATGTGATTCCACAATTAAAAGAAGAGGTTTCCAAGTAATCATTAATGTGTAATCTAATGTACTACCATCATTATTTTTGTTGCAATAACGTTTTTCCAATGCAAGCTTACAGTATCCTTGTTTTGAAGAGTGCAATTCCACACATGCATCCTGAGCAAAGCAAAAACGTTCACTGGAGATACACATCAAAAGAGGCATAGATGTCTACAGGTCTAATAACTACACTTTTGTCAGCTGGTGTTCATTTGACACAGCCGATCCATGAGAGGCTTTYTTTTTTTTTATGATTAATTAGCCCAAGTGTAGGGCTTTGCAGGTTCCCATTAAACATCTTTGATCCCATCCTGGATGTTACAGGGGACTACATAGTCCTTACATAGTCCTGTTCGGGTAGATTGGGTATCCTTGGTGCCATTTCACCAGGTATTCTGATTTTTCTTAGTGCCATGCCTTTTTTTTTTTTTAACCAAAATCAATGCTTCCTTGCTGCCGTCTCTGATTTCTCTGCTGTTTTTTTCAGACATGCAGCTGCCACAAGACAACCAGGAAAATCCCTGTACTTTATGATCTCTTACGTCTCTCACCTTTGCTTATGGCAGCTGCAGTTGTTTCAGTTACCTCATTACATAAAGGAGCTTACTGGATTGATTTTTGCTGTCTTAAACTTCAGTGGCAGCAAGGAACTAACCAATGCCTTTTGTTCAGTTCAACCTATTACATTATCTTTCCATTGTGGAATAGTTGGAAGAAGGTAATAGTGATGTTGTCACCTAGGTACCTTCAATTGTGTTTGTTCATACGTGCCAGGTGCCTAGCTAAGTTATGCCCTTATATACAGATGAGCAGCTTTGCTGGGTTTACAGGAAAAAAAAGAACACCAATTTGTCATGGAAATCTTTCCCTGCCATTAATTTTGCTACTTAAGGCCGACCATTCCAGATGGCACTTGAGGAGGGGTGGAGCATCATCTTTTTAATTAAATTTGCTATGGAAAAAAGAAACTGAACAGTCATCTTACCATGTCCTTTTTTATATGGATAGGAATTTTATGGATTAGTAGTGGACTTCAGCTGAAGAGCCAAAAAGGCTAATGAATTATTTCAGAGAACAGTATGAAGCCTTTCTTTCTCAAACTTTGACTTAAAGGACAGTTATTAGCCATAAATGGCTTCCACAGCTGTTCATTAGGTTAGGTGGAGCTGGGAAAGCTGGCAAAACAGCATGAACAAATTCAAAAAAGGAATAAGGGTGGAAAAGAGGAGGTTCGTCTTGGAAACATTGGTAGAGCTGTAGGAAAACATTCAACAAGAGGAAGAAATCTGCAATACCAACATGTAGGAGTGAAAGTGGACAGTAAATTACATATGGTCTTACAGAACAGCGTAATAACAAAGCCCACAGAATTTAAGCCTCCATGTGAAGGATCCCATCGCTGAGGAAGGAACTAATAGACTTTCTCTTCCGCTTCTTTGGCATGACTACCCTGTGCATACTACTTAACTAGGTCATGCCTGGGATATTTTTGGGAATCTTCCTGTTAGAAAATTACACTGAAGGGAATTTAAAGAAGAGCAATTAAAATAATTAAAGAGATGGAGGGATGGATTTATGAGACAAGATCAAAAGAGCTGGAATATTAAAACATGTTTCACAAGTGCTGTGGAGTTTGGATGACATCATATTGTTAAGATTAGGACAAGCTATATGGAAAGAGTTTATTCAGTGTAAGATTACGTGCATATTTTGAAACCAGTAGAGACTGCAAAAGTGGGTGCAACGGTGAAAAAAAGGTTGAGGCACCGGTGTTTGCCGAGTTACGGGAAGCTTTGTGCTGAAAAGCAAGGGCAGAGGCCCTACCCTCTACAGGTAGATTGGACAGATTAGGTAAAAGACACAGGCTGACAGGAACAATCTTGCACTGAAAAAAGTTGGGACAAAGGCCTTGCATGGTATGCAATAACCTGCACTAGAGGTGCGTTTTAGCCTGCATCACCTCTGTTCTCCGTACAGGTCCATGATGAACTGAAATACCAAGTGTTCCAAGTCTCAAGGTTTTTCAAGCAGAGTGTAATTGCATTTTTAACCACAGGCTCCCAGTTGATCTTCCCTGGCTACATCCACCTGTGTGCATTGGTCTGAAAATATTTCAGCTACAAGTGCCACAATCCAAAGTTTGCCTCAGGAATTAAGTTAAAAACAACTTTTTCTCATAGCCAGCTAAGAAATGTCCTTTAACAAGAAGACTTTTTCCTCATGTTTATGACCTTTTCAGCAAACTTCAGGTCTTTCTGAGGCCTACTTAGGGTGCACTAGAATTGCTTGATGTTAGTAACCTTTTTTTTCCTGAATGGCTAAACAAGTTTCTAAAGTGATGACACATTTGAGACAGGAGTTCACAAAGGTTGTGTTAGCACTTGTTTAGGAATACCTGTGTATCTCATGGCTTTGTCACTCATGAATAATGTGGTCATCTCACAATGCTAATTAAAACCTTGAAACCAAACATACTTATTTAAAATATACGCACGCACACAGAGGTTCTCTCCCCATGCCTGATTCTGTATATTCAAAGTATTGTTAAACATAATCAATTTGTGCTAAGCAGAGACATTTATACAGTACAATTAAATAAGCAGCATAACATGTGCAAACATGTAGCCCTATGCTGAAGCGACTGCTAGAAGATAGTACCAAAATGGGAAAAGCAGGGGCTGCAAACAAAAGAGGGTTAGAGTTTGATGCAGACACTTGGAAGTAGTTTCATCACCTTCCCTGTTTATACATCATATTGGGTTAGGTTTTTTTCCCAGGCATTTTCTTTTTTTAAACACAGCTCTAGTCCTTTGGTATTTGCTTATGATTGATAGAAGTCATGATAAATTTGGAGGGGTAGGAGAGGGAAGATAATACTTCCTTTTAGAAAAGTATTACAGAGAAAAAAAGGGTCTTGTGAGTTACTGGTTGTTCTTAGAAAATGATTTGAGGTAAGAATGTGGTACCACAGTTATGACCAAAGATGAAGTTCACCTCTTTGCAAAACAGTATATCTTACTATATAAGACAAATTAATGTTTTCTAGAGGTGAATATCTGTTTAATACAGCTAAGAAAACTAGAACTCAGTATTCTAATGAATTTACTGCTTTCGTTCTTATTTCTACCTTTGTGTCTGAGCATGTTACTGTTTACTAAAACAAATACAATTTCTCTCCCCCTTCTTGGACGCTCACAATCAAATATGTAGACTTGCTGGGGCATTGCTCTGGAGACTTAAAAAAAAAGATAGCAAACCGTCTCTTTCAAATTAAATCTAGGCAGTGTGGAGCCTACATCTTACTGGAAACCATGAAAAAAAATCTCTAAAAACAAGCATATTAAGTTGAACAAGGAAACACATTCAAGTAGATTACAAGATGAGTAAGGATTTTTTTAATTTTTTTTTTTTTTTTAAGTTTTGCAAACAAGGACCCTGGAGAGTCAAATTATATCATAGGAAGTAAGGCTTCTCACAGAACAAGAGAACAATTTCAGGAAGTTTTAGCAAACTCAGATAAGAGTTAATTGCTTAAATAAGTGCTACCATAAATTATAGCAGGTATTATACTCTGCTTTTTGAGAGCCCTCTGCTGGATTTTGGCCAGGGTGCTGCGTTTGAACCCTTACAATGGGATTTCCTTTGATCCAAATAGACTCCAGTCTGTCTCTTTTGAGCAGAGATTATTTACCATGGAGGTGAGACCTGAGGTCCAGTGGCCCCAGGATCCTGGTCACCCTGCACACCTTCTTCAGGGACACCCTACTTGTGTTAGCACATGCACTAATCAGGTTTCAGGCTTGACAGAAACTAACTAATCATTTTGATAACACTGAGGAGTAGCCATGGAAACCACTGACAGACCGTTCCTTACCTTTGTCTTCCCACCAGCATCCTCCAAGCTTAGCCCAGGGTCGTACCCCTAACCTGCACATAGTGGGGGTTTGGGGGATTGTTTTTTTTTTCCTCCTTGCTGCCAAAATGCCACAGGCCTGACAGAGTTTCTTTCTATGTTTCTCTATAGATGTTTGACCATACGACAGAATTCCCCAGAATCCCAGCTGATAGTTCCTCACCCCCAAACCAAATACAAGGAAAGGCTAGATGAACACTGCTTTTCCACCCCAAACACAGTCTTGCCCGTGAACCCATCACATGATGCAGCAAAACAGGGTCAAGCTTTTCCTTAACACCTGTGTCATCTCTCAGAACACCTACATCCTATAAGCAGTCCCCTTTGGTGTTTGAAAATAGCCCCTGAGAAACCTTTTTATAACTTTCATCAGATGACCTCCTCCACTCCCTCTTCATCCCCAGTCATCATCTGATCCCATGGCCAGCTCATCAGGTGATCCCAATCCCACATCAGATGATCATTACCTTGGATAGCAACCAAAGGGCTTGCCTGGCTTGTCCACCTTTTTTATCATGCCTGTCATGTAGTCCGGATATATCTCTTCAGACATTGATAGGGCTTGCTAGTACTAGTCTTTCTTTATGACATAAGCTATGGAAGTTATGTTTGATAGCTGCATCAGCTTGTTAGAATATCTTAACCACTCCCAAGTGGTGACTTACAGACCCAGCTACAGGACAGGACCTGTGGTTCACAATCAAAAAGAACATGACAGAAAAAATTGAATTCTGGTGCCTTGTTTCCTTGTCTGTAAAGCAGAAGGATGGCAAGCTCAGGTGAGGTCGGAAAACCAGTGCTGGGGATGGCTATGTACGATATGGTTGGGACTTTAGGATAGACCTCTCCTCGTTTCCATCAGCGATAGAACAGAGTCATTCTTCTGTTACCATAAGTTATTTTTTTTCTGTTCTCCTTCTGTTTTGTCTTCTATTTCCTAATAATTACAGTCACAAAACCAGTAATGCACAGTCCATTTTCCCAAACCAGCCATGTCACAACATCTTGTCTATTGATTGATCATTTCCCATGGTATGCAGGTGACTTCAGAAAGAGGTTTGCCCCTGGATATCAAAAAACCACACTGAACAGGTAAATGCCATATGTTTTTCATCACGGCACTCTATCCAGTGGACAGCATTCTCCTTTCTTTTGATCAAGATTAACAGTTACAGTTGAAATAATGTAAAAATGAAATCAGACCAATGAAATCTTAAAAGAAAAAACTGGTCAGGGAGAGGCGATTTCTTTTTATACTTTTTAAAACTCTGTAAATTGGGGGAAAATATACATGGGTTGGTAATTTGTAACCCTAGCCTCCCATAACATGAAGGAAATACTATTCTTTCTGATCAAAGTGTTTATAGGGAGGGAGGGAAGTCCTGCACAGAGAAGAATGGATGGTAAATTGATTAAAATTAGAATTATTAATTTATCCAGGCAGTATGAGGAGGCAGTAAAACAGGTGACCAAAAGAGAGGCAGGGTAAAAAAAGACCGTGGAAAAGATGTTTTACCTGAAGTAGAGACCAGTAATACTTACCTTACTTTATATGCATGTTGTACAATACTGCTGCTCATAAAGTCGTTCCTTGTAGTTATCTTTTCTAATTCCTGTTTGAGTGATGATGCCTCAGTGTGCATGCTGTGAGAAATGCTGGTAAATGATAATGTGATTTTTTTTCTCATATCTGTATTATACACTGGATTCAGGGCTTCTTACATGAAATGCTGTTGCCACCAAAGTCAAAGACAGACTTAGTGCTGACTTCAAGGGAGCCAGAATTTCAGTCTTCAATGCACTGCAGAAAAGATTAGATTAATACTCTGTTTGTTACATGGTCATTTGACTTTCCAGGCAGAATTGTACATAACTGCATTCAAAATATAAAACCAAGGTGTGGTGGGGCATTCCTCCCCTCCTTCTCCTGGGCCGCTTGTTGGTCTCAGAAATTCCTGTGGCGCCTTGGCATACTGAGTCTGGCAGTTGAGCGCTCCTTGACTGTATCAAACTCTGCATAGCTGAGGCTGGGAGCGTACTCCCACTGGCTGGCCCAGGTGTCATCCCCTGATACCCTTATCTGGGTTGCAGCTCAAGTGTAACACTGAAACCTTGAGAATTTGAGTAACTGGTGGTACCTCCAACTGTGGCCAGGAACCTATAAACGCTGGTCCTAAGTGAGACCCTTTGAGCTCTCCTGGACCACAGCGGGCTGCGCCCAGCATCTCCCTCTGAGTGGGACGCCTCTCGGAGCTCACGACCTTTTGAGTCTGCGATATTCGGAGGACCGTCGCCGGAAGCTGACAACGGGACCTGCGCTGAACCCCCTTCACTCCTCAAAGCTCAACCCTYGCCCGTTGAGAAAAATGCCAAGACATTTTACGTGAATATTCCTTCACGGAACTCGAGGGGAATTTTTAACAGGTACCTTTGTACATTTTTTTATATATATATATTTCTGTCTGTCTGTGTGTGTGTGAACTAATAGTAAGCATAATTTGTAATTAAGTTGTGATTGTAGTAGACTCTACTAACTTACTTTGTAAATGTTAAATTAGTTAATGATTAAGTGCTGCTAAAATATTGTGATCCACCTTAAAACTGCAAATGAACCTTAGACTGCTGCTAAACACATATAATCCCTTAACCTTTTCGTATTAGACAGAAACCGTTGACCAAGTCTGAGACTAGCGGTAGATCCAGCCGCACCTAGGCTCCTCTCTGAGRAGGAGTTTGGAAAGCAAGGGGGTCTCCTCTGAACCTCGTGACTCAACGGGAGGGTCTCCTTACCCTTTTGGTATTAGACGTAAACCGTTGTCCAAATCCGAGACTAAGATTGGAGCCAGCCGGGTCTTCTCTGAACCTCGTGACTCAATGGGAGGGTCTCCCATACCCTTGTCATCCTTGGTCTCTGTACAAATCATTCTAGCCCAATTAGAACACGGCTTTCCTTTGTATACTTCATCCATGTATTAAGTGATAGAGTGAACCTTGCCATCGAATTCTGTTAAGTCGCGCTCTTATAAATCTCTATTAAGATCGCTTTCTGCTAATACCTTTGACGGTGATTCTTTGAGCGGCCTCTAAACCACTCATTCGCGACACAAGGAGAATGAACAAAATGCTTAAATACATGCTGATAAATTGTACTAACTACAATTAAGTCACACACATGCTGTCATTACTCTGTAAGGGCTACTAGTTTATGTTCAGTAGGTCAGCTTTTTTATTATGAGCAGAGGTATTACCATCCTGCCTGTCATGAGTGAACCTTTTGGTTGCAAGTGCAATACAAATTCCAAGTAAAAAGAAAGTCTCTTCCTCAAAAGGATTTCCAGATTAAATAAAGGTGCCTGTCTAAAAGGCCAAAGTGTCAGTGCAGAACAGCTGTTCCACATCAGGCTCTCCTGCGAGCCCTGTGCGTGAAGCTCATCTCATCTAACTTCAGATGTCTACAATCCAGAAGCCTGTATTTGATCTGGTTGTCTTGACTGCCTTCACAACCAGCAGAGAGCCATTTTTAAGATGCGATTCATCTCACCCTGCAGTAGATGTCTAAAACAGATCAGATAAAATGTGCTCTGCTTCTATCTGTTGACTATGAACAGTTCAGGTGAATTCCACATCAGTGGAGTGCTTTGCACAGATTAAATTAATTTCCTTCTATTCAGAGATACTCTCAACATGAAATAAGAGTTGCCATGTGGGGAGTTAGAGCCATGATTACTCTTTAAAAGTTTTCTCCTTAGCAGGAACTTTTGCACAAACTTCCCCATTCATTTTCTATTGTAAATAAGAAACAACATGTGCTTAGGAAAGAGAGATGAGTTTTCCAAGGGAAAAAACGATACAGTAAGATAATACTGATCAACTCAACAGGCCATGATCTCATTTCATTGGCTGCCAGACCACCTTTGAGTTTATTAAAGGCATCACAGAAAAAAGTTGGAAGGACTTTGTGAAGGACTGTGATTATTCACAGGCAGTTCCTCTAAGAAGTTGTCAGGTAACATCTAATTATAAATCTGTATTTTTAAATGCAAGGTAATTAAATCAAAACGTAGAGTCAAGAATATAATCCAAAGTGATTGATCTATAGCTCACCTAAATACTTTCACAATTAGAGCTACAATGAATAGACCAAATTTGGAGAAACAGATAAAAATGTAGTTAATCCTCCAAAACTTACATGAAAATACTAAACGTATTGATAAGGTAAAATATTAATGTATTGTTGTCTGATACCAAAACTTCACCAGAACTCAATAAAGTAATAGTTGGCACTAATTACAGTGAAGTGACTTTTGGAATTGACATAAAAATTTTCAGCCTACAACAGCCTTTTGTCTTAAATATCAGAAAACTTACATGTCCTTGTAACCCAGAAGTTTGTCAAATAACATATACTTGATTGTTGAGTTTGGTCCTCACTGGTGCCAGCTCAGTCTTTACTAAAATGTCTCAGTTGATACTTTAAGAGAAAGAAATGTCTTCTAATTAGAGCATTAGGTCGGGAGTCAGGAGATCAGTGTTTTAATTCTTAAACTGCTACTGATTATTCCAGTTTGGATAAATTAGAACCTATCTGAAAAGTGGTGGTAACAGTACTTTCTTTCTCTATTAGTTTGTAAACCCATGAGGACAGAAACTGTTTCAGCTGTGACATTTTTAAAAATACAAAATCAGCAGCTAACTATAAATTTCTGTTGTGAACAATGTATTTGATAGTCTACACAAATTTTCCATAATGCTTCTTTATTACTTGCATTACATTATCTGAATAATTCCTCAGACAGTCTTTATTATATTCTCCAGTTATTTAACCATTAGGTTAAGAAATTTCTTCTTCTTTTTTTTTTTTTTTAGTTTTTCATCATTACTCCGATAGTTAATTTTGAACTGAAAGAACTTCTGATGAACACAAAATGATATGTGTAGCTAATGTTAATGATTGAGCCGTTGTTCAAAAGATAACAAGTAGTTTGCTTAGAGGTTTTGGCTGCAACACTTGTAGAATGACTACTATTGCCAGCAACGTTAACCTAGAATACAAGAAAATCAGAAAATTAATCAGATAGGAATACTTACCGTATGCAGAGTTCAAATACAACTTTTTTTTTTCTTCCCAGCATCAGAATTCTGGAAGGTTTTCTTCAAAGAGGTGAGAGGTGAAAATCTCGAAAGGCAAGATTTTCACATACTTAAAGGGATTTCCGATAGAAACTGCAGCTACGTTGTACTGGTAACACCTGAGTATAATTTTCAAAGGCAGGACTTTTGAGTACCGTTTCTATTTTGACTTTTAGGCTGAAAATGGTGAGAGAAATGCAGACTTCCAAAAGAGAGCAAAAGAATTTCTTATACAAAAATCAAAACATCATTCATTTCCTCTGTCCGGACAAAATTAGAAGGAAAAAACCTCCCTTGATGAGAGTTATGTCAAAGTCTAGGCAATGAAGATGCCAGTTGCATCGATAAACAAAGGTGTAAGATTGCTCGGCTATATAAAGGAAGGCTATTCATACAGGGTTCTGTAATTTAAGAACTTCAAATATCTTATATAATAACATACAATTGTATTTTCTTTTTTAAAGTTTATTAATTCAGAGTCTTAGTTTTGTGAGTGTATGAATCCTGAAAAGAGCAAGTAGCTACTTTATTTCCTGTAATTTCCCAATCCCAACTTTACTAGCATGACATGCAAAATTACAAATGTCCATGAATAGATAGTCTCCTTAGAATTTCTGGTGTGGAAGCATTTTAATTTTTTCAATTAAATCTTAATAGAAAGGTTGCTTTTATGACCTAAAGCAAACAGTGGGTAATTTAGTTTGGTCTGGCTCCTACGCTTCCAGTGTTTGTTGGAATTGTTACTATACAGGGGTTCACTTGTAAGAAGAAAAGAACGTATTGTCATACCTGCAGGGTATTAAAAATCACGGTTAGGTTTCTCTTCTGATCTAGGCAGTGATACAGTGGCATTGAGTTTGTACTCTGATGAATTCAAGCAACAAGCTGCTCTGTTCTGAGTGCTCACTTCTTCCTGACTTTTTTTTCTGTTTTGCCCTGTTTTCAAGGGCTACATCTATCACAGTCTACAATACTGTGTCTTGTTGTGCCAAAAGAGCTCAAGCTGGTGTCTCGCCAAGTCCGCATGATGCCAAAAGACATTGACTCGAAAAGACATTTGAGAATGCTGAAAGGAAACTTCTGGATTATATTTTCTTCTTGATTCCTGTTTTAAAGTATACACTATTGTTTTTCTCTTCATCACATAGTCAAACTAACACAGCCCCATGTAACAATAAACAATACTGAACTGCCAGCCTTTAACTTTTACTGTTTGCTTAGGAAGTGTGTGAGAGCTAATGTGAAAGTGTATTAATTCGGTTTTTGGCCAACGTATGATGAATAACAGATTTTGCAATAAAAATGGTTCGGGAAGAGACAAGATACATTTTCAGTGTGACAGCCACTTTTGACTATGTCAAACAAAGCCATAAAACTTAACGTTAGCCAATATGCCATACAGACTTGTTGGAACAAAATTATGCAGTTGCCTGACTCCATTCTTTCAGAAATCTTTTCCACAGATTTTATTACACTCTGACATGGTTACACCACGCCACTGAGAGCTGCTGACACAAGGAGTCCAGGGCTTTCCTAGCAGATGAGACCAATTGTCCTTTGTGTTATGGGCAGTTATGTGCAGCCAGACTTACCGTGGAGCCTTTGCTGGCTCCAGCACTGTAAGAGTGTAGAAGCAGCATACAGCTCTGCTTTCCCACACGCTGTCCTGCACTGAAACTATTCAGCTGGATTAAAAGACCTGGCCCTAAGAGATAAAAGCTTATGCTGTCATAAACCAGACATGAGTAATGATGTCGGAGCGCCTCACGCCTATCTGCTCTGCAGAAACGTTATTTGCTGCAGCGCTTTCTAATGGTATTGAAACAAGCTCCGTAGGATCATGCTGGGAGGAGCAGCAGTAGAGTTGCAGGGGGAAGCCAAGATGGTCAGAGGAAATACTAGTGAGCACCTTACTCTTTAAGTATTGCACTTCCCTGAAAATATGTTCTTGTCAGCATTCCTACTGTTGGATCCCTCCTTCCAGTTATGAGACCACATGATTATGATTTTGCAGGGTAAACCTAAGGGACTCTTTTAGTTTCTTAAATTTCTTGACAAGAGAGCAAGTCTATTATTACTACACATATAGGACTGTTTAGACTACTGACCACTTGGCAACAAATTGGCTTTACTTTCAATGAGTTTTATTTTCCTATTGTTTTTCTTTCTCATTCATGGATAATATCAAGCTAAAAATACATTAAAATTTTTTTTGCATACGTTTTTGTTCAAAACCAAAATGGTACTTTTTGATGGGAAAGAGACCATAGTTTTCTGCTTGTAGGTAATATTTCTAGTCAAATTATATGTTGTCAGTAGCATTAGCTTTAGGCATACTTCTGTTAGTGAGCCTCACTTCTACCTTTATAAGAATTCATGGAGCCTAACTTTAAGGGATAGTGCATGTGTTATTGGCAGACTAGTCCTCCTCATATGACATACATCATGCATGGCATATTTCATTGCCTGGATTATATGCAGTCTGGATGGTGACCCAAGTAACACATTTACAGTATATCTTTCTGTAGAACACAACTGTTCGGAGCTCTATTTATAAACTGTTTAGGAGTTAAATGTCTTGTAAATGTTCCTGTCCATAAAAGCAAGAGTTCCCACTTCCAATGTATTAGTGAAATGCACACATTTATTCGCAAATCAGTCTCTGGACTGGGTTTATCAATTCTAAAACCCAGCTGAATCAATGAAATTTTCTCTCTTCAGCTGGCTTTCAGTCAAGCCCACAATCACTTTCCCTGTGTGCCTTCAATGTTTAATCGGTAAACACTGCAGGGAAATATTTAACTACAAACAAAAATCTATCATCGCTGCTATGTCATAAACACATAGGGAAATTCCTATTTAATTTTCTGAAATTGCTTGCTTACAGCACTAAGTATGTGGGATTAAACTGACTTTAAGAAAATGCAAACTGAGAAGCAATAAGATGCTTTTGGCCCTATGCTGCTTCTGTAGGCTTTGCAAAGATGCTATCATGCAGCATTTCGGTCATGGCAGGAATGAACTGGGAGTTGCTTGAGAAGAAGTGGTGGGTAGGTAAAAGGTTGCTATAAAACCTTAAACCTCCCCTAAGGTCATATTGCAAGCTGCTTGAAATAACAAATGTTAAAAACAAGTAATGCAACTGTGGTGTAAATACAAAAGTGCTGTCTAACTAACAAGACAGGGAGATGACGAAAAAGATGAGGTACCTCTGAATGAAGGAGAAGCAATGGCTATCTATATGACCTTTACTTAATCCTTACATCCCTTCTGCAGTTTCAAGCCCCAGCCATCTCTCCCATTCCCCCTCTGAACATCCCATCTTCTCAGTTCCATTCTCTCTTCTTTCTTTTGCGTGATCATCACTTTACATCTTCACTGACTGGAGGCCTCCTTCCTTAATGCTTTCCTAATTATTTCCACTCTGTCAGCTTGGTTTTTCATTTGCTGAGTGCTACTCCAGCCCTGCTTCTGTCTATAGCTCTTTGATACCTAATTCACCTTATTATCTTTCATTCATCTTAGCATCTTTATCTGTCATTTAGAAAACAGTGGAGCTTTCTTTGTCTTCCCGTTCAAACTGCACAGTCACTTGGCCAACCTGTTCTGAATGAAGCACTGCTTGTTCTCAGACCTTTCTTCCTTTCCTCTTCTTTTCCTAAGCCATACTGTATGCTGTTTGATACTGGTCATTTGCATCCTCTCCTGCTGCGAGTCCTTTGTATGATGTTCATTCCATCGGTTTCTGACTTCTCTGCTGTTTACGACATCTTTTTCTTGCTCTGCCTGCACTGTTGCTGACTTCTTGACTGAATTAGTTTTCAAAATGCATACTGCTGTTTGGGTTTGGACTGTGTGACAGAGATCATGTTTAAGAGCTAGTATCTCTTCTCTGAAAGCCAGTCTTTCCAGTGCACACGACTCTCAAACCATCCTTTTATCAATACCTGGAGCACCCCTCTCCAAGATGAATTACAACCTCACATCACTGCACTCAGAAGAGAGGGTTTCTACACAGAGAATTTACAATGCAAATACTGACAATAAAAGGAATCAGCAAAACATCATTGCTTCTGTTTTGCAGTGGCTGAGCTGAGAGTTTCATTCAGACCTTGTAAAACTTAGTCCCATTTTTTAATGGTGGAGATATTCTGCGACTTGGACTGTCATCTCCCTGGTTCTCCCAGAAGCCAAACCAAGCCCGGGCTGATGTGGAGAGTTTCTCAGCATCTGCCGTAGTTATGCGGTGTCACAATTAAAGGTGCTGCCGATTTTGATGACAGTTGTATTGCAGACTTTACCGTGAAGTGCAATCAAACAGTAGAAACTGGTTCAAGGGCACTAAAACAGGCTGCTATTATTTCAGCTGTCCAGGAAGCTGTTGTGATTGTATGTGCTCTTATTGGCAACTGTTTTCAGTTTTTCCAGTCTTTTTCTTTTTTCTTTCAGTGAGAAGCAAATCACAAACATTGACAGATACAAACACAAATGTTGATATGTAGTAAGCAATGTTTCTGGTGTGCAAGTTGGCTCTTTTTAAAGGACTTGGTTTTCTGCTCTGTTGCATTGGAAAAGTAAATCCGTTAGAATAGGAATCTTAAAAACATACCTAGATTCAGTAGTCACTTTCCAGAATCTTGGCCACATCTTTATATGACGCATGTAATGCTTATTCGCTGTAAAAACCTCTTTCTTCCTAAAGCAAATTACCCTTCAACATGAATCCAGGTTTCACCCTAACATCTCTGATACCCTCAAGGGAGATAAAGCATTAAGCAATGGATTGTATGAAAGTATATAACCTGGTATATATAAGCTGCTAATAATCCCCAGCCAGAAGTGCAGCCTTTCAAATAGATGCCACAGCTGGCAAACTGGACATAATTAGGTAGGGAGTCATAATTCTGTAAACAGTCCTTCTCAATCATATCACCACAGTCATTTATTTTAAAGAGATGTAAATAACAGAAAGGTTGACATATATTTGCTAATTAAGTCCTCAGCTAAATCAAGAGTAAAACACACAGATGCCTTTCTCCTCCTTTCCTTCCTCCTGACTGCATAGGAATGGCTTGCTGAGAAATTCTCCCTCTTTCATTTAAAAAACATGTTTTTACTGACAAAACGAAGGCAGGCAGATACTAATAGCTCTGCAAAGTGGTTCTGGATTTTTTAGTGAGAAAGTGAAGTCAAGATGGGGAGGTGAGGGAGGTGCTGGGAAAGGCAGGAGGTAGAAGAAATACAGGTTGTGAATTCAGTGTCAAACTGGTCATGAATGTGATAGTGGTAATCAGCTCTGACAGGGAAGATGTATTTCTAACTGGCTTTCCAATCCTCAGCCTCGGTCTTGGCAGAAAGACGGAGAAAAGGCTGGTGAACAATTCTGTAGGTAAAAACGTAATTATTTACAACTACAGCAGAGATGTACAGTGTGGAAGGTGGAAAGGGGCCATTCGAGGCCATGCATATAATCGAGAATCCCTGTCTTTAAGCATACATTTGGCTTATTTCTAAGCCTATCCTAGCTAGGTTGATTTCTAAAACACTATCTTCATCGTCAATATCTTTAAGCACTATTGTCTACTTTACTGACTCATTTTATTGAATTTTTCCTTTAAAAATAAGAAGAGATTGATAATGCCAGACACCTAGCAATTACAAGTTGTTCATCATCATGTTTCAGTGATCTCAATGACACATACATATATAAAAAGTGATATTCTGTTACTAGACCAAAATATTTTAAAATTGGGAATGATTCAGACCAATACTTACAGTTTTTAGAACCTGTTCTAAGACATTCTTTAGAAGAATATGGTGTACATGAATAAAGACCTTTTGAGTAAGGGAATCGGCCATAAACCGGTGTTTATTCATGCAAACCTTTTCATTCATTAACGTGTTATGGAGCAAAGAAAAAAAGAAGAAACAAGGCAGTGTTATACTCATTGGTTTCAAGTTACTTATATGGTTTTTGTGGGGTACTGTTTTATGCTGTTACACTATATACTGCCTGCCTAGGTACTCTGAGCAATCCTATTTATTAATGTATTCCTTCTTCAACATGGCTGTGGAGCAGGCTGTACCTAGGCTGCGTACCTAGGCTGCGTCTATGGTATGTTGGGTGAGAGGCAGCCCCACAGCGTGATCGCTCCTCAGATGGCTATCTGTGGTGGTATCTCTCTCTTTATTGAGAGAGAGGAAAAGATGACTATCCAAATGCCTAAAGCAAGTGACTCAAGCTAGGTGGGGATGAATCCCTGAATTCCTCCCCTCATAGCAGCACCCTGCTCAATTGACCAGCAGCCTTGAAAGCTTGTTACAGTCCAAGGCAGAGAGAACTTGGATTCCATTTGATTGCTACATCCTTTTACAGTAACTTTTGCTACATAACTTTTACAAGATCTGCTTAGAAGAATAGGCCTGTGTCTTACACTATGCAAGTAAGGGGCTTTGCAAAACATGTTAACTATAGCAAGGGAAACTCCTTGCTTCATTCTATAGATTGAAGAAACTGGGGCAAGGAAACTGTTTCCCTGCCTCGGCAGGTCCATTTCTGTCACTGTTTTTAAGGCTATGTCCCCTTATTCCACTATTACTTTAATACTTTATATTCCACTCCATATAGGGATGGGACGTTTCCCACTGACGTCGTGTAGCCAGATCATGTCTGTGGTGAATAAGGATGGAGGAAAGGAGTCCTTTAGATTTTCATATTGATAACAGCCTTATTAGTCATGCATAATTTGGCTCTGTTTTCACGTGAACATCATATTCAAGGATTACTTTATGGGCTCAGTTTAATTTGGACCTAGGATTTTCTGATATCAGGTCTAATTGTCTCTTTGCAGTGTTAGATTTCATGGGACAGCATTCCAAAGCCTGGGATGCGCCAGCAGAAATTTCTGATTTCAGATGCCCGGCTGGCTAATAATTTAAGCTGCTCTTCAGACGAATGACTTTCCTTATGGCTGGAGAACAGCAAGCTTTTATCAGCAACAAGCTTGCTACAGTTTCTTCTCAATGATACATCAAGGTCAAACGTTTGGAGCAGTTGAAGAGGAGACAGCCCATTTCAAAGCTCCTTTGTTCAATAAGCTTCCACCTCCAAAGCAGTACCCTTCCTAAGCTGTGAATGAAGTTAGATTTATGGTTTTTTAAACATGGACAAGGTATTTCAGCAAATACTGTAGAAAACCAGAACAGCTATTCAAATTTCAAAGCATTTTTATTCTTTAAAATAATAGTTGTCTTTTCCCCAAAGCTTAAAATTGACAGTATCTCTTCAACATTCCTCTCCAACAAGAAAACACCTCATTCTTACACGGTTTGTACGCATCCCTGCAGACTGCTGCATGATATTAGGATTAATGGCCCTGGATACCAAATTCCTTATGGTCCAAAACAAATACAGCAAAGATTAAAAAACCCCAACAACCAAAAGACACAATTTAAAACATTCCTGGAAACGTCATGGCTCTGTCCTGGAGATTGTAAGAGGGTCCTGGCCAAGACCTCAAATTCACCTATAGAATTATATAAACAGCCTGGACAGTGGTTCTCTAAATAGACATTGGGTTGTATCCAGACTGTTTCCCACCTGCCGTATCCTGCTCCCACCCGTGCACACAGCATTTTCAAAGACAGAAGTAACCCCTGTGGGATGCTTGAGTTAAAACTTCCACGCTGAGACCAGGTGCTCAACTGAGCCTCTCGGGCAAGAGGAACAGCATGCCTCATTGCCAGACCCCAGCCCGAACGTCGTGCGTGAGCTCTTCTGCTGCGGCAGGGCTGGGCGTGTGCAGAAGATGACTTCAGGGCTATTTTGAGTAAAAATCTGAGCTAATTTTGGAGGCCGATTGACCTCGGGGTAAGCAAGATCCTAACTGTAGAGCTTAGTGAGCTCCACTGGCCTAAGTCCCTCCTTAGGACTGCAGGTCCCTTTCTGAGTCTGGCCCTAGGAGCCTGCTGCAGGTCACGCGGGGAAGGCGTAGCACGGCAGGCCGTCTGTCCCACGGGGTGGTCTCACATCCTAGGCCCACGCGGAGCTGCTGAACCACTTTTCATCACTGCAAGCTCCTATTTATGGATCTGACAATGCCATTTCAGTTTCCTTCACTGCAGCTACAGCCTACATGTTTCACAGCTTTCTAAGGCCACTAAGAACCATTATTTTTATCTAAGCTGACGATAGTTCAGGTCAGCGGAAGTTAACCAAGCGCTTATCAAATTAGCATCTGTGTGTATACACAAACCCATGGCAGAAGAAAACAGGTTTATTTTGCATTTCAAAGCACACTTTTGATCTAGAAGAGGGCTTTCATTTAAGGCGCGTTTCTTCAAGTTATTTTCTTATTTGTAATGAATAATAAAAATTAGTATTTCTTAAACCTGCATGACCATTCATTTTCTGGATTCTTTTCGCTATTTTACATCAGAGTATGACATTTTGGTTTCATGACTCCTTAATCAGCTACATTCACTATGTAGATTTTTTTTCCTTGTTACTATGATGAACTAAGTTCACCGAACCTGGACTCCTGGTTTGGCTGCAACCTTAATGTCTTCAGATACACTGTACAGCTATAAAAGCTCATGCAAATAATCCTCATTAAACTTGCATTTGACTTAGTATAAAGCACGGGAAATGAACTGGAGAATCACATATATGAGAACAGAGTGATTTGTCACACTTAGTATCACATTCAATATCACGTTGTTAAATGATACAGTTTAATTTTTACACCATCATTTGCACATGCTAAAAGCAAGCCCCTCTAAGTAACCCTGTAAGTGAAATCTGAGATGTTTTCTTCAGAATTGCTTTTGGTATTTTCATGTCAAGATAAAAAATAAAAAAATCGTGCAATTTCCAGTTAGGTAAAGTCTCAAGTGAACAATAGGTTTCTGCACGTTTATGAAAAAATACTGTTTGATAATATGCTAAAGTTTTCACAACTATTTCAGTAATATTTTAACTTCTGGTTCAGTTATATTTAATTGCAGTTAAAGTGGTATGCAAAGGCCAGTTAGTTTAACTACTGACGTGCTCTCCCTAGGAGTTACTTTGACGATAAATGCTGGAAAAATAASCAGGGCCTTCATATATGACTAATAACTCATCCACACTGGTCCAGTAAATGAAACAGTGAATTTTGTCTAGTTGTAAAAAGCATACAGCACAAGTTTTGTTCTGCCCATTTTTTCCTTCAACGCTGCAACACGCTGAGCGTTGCAAGCACCTCGCAGAACATTTCCAGGGAATAAATTCAATCATCTAATAAAGAGCAGTAAACAGTCGCTATGAAAAAAAAAAAAGCTTTTTGGTATAACCAGTGGTAAGTACCCAGGAATTTGTGGTTTATAATGCACGTTCATAATCTGGCTTTGTTGATTTTGCAGCGATGATAGAGATACAGGTGGTTTGGCCTCGTTTCTGCTAGTTATTCAAATAGCTGCAGGAATGAAAACAAAGCCAAGGGGCAAAACACTATAAAAATGGATTGATTAATTTTTGTTAATAATTGCATCTGTGAGGTCAACTCGTCCTGAAGAGGGAATGTGGAAACAGGAGAAAAGTTCTGACTTCGCATCCAGACTAACTGAGAGTAAGATCGGGCCCGATCCTTAAACAGGGAGAAGGACACAGCTCCGAGGTCTAAATGCCCTGAACTGCTATCTAGAAGGACAGGCTCTTATTGCCTCTCTGATCTTACTACATGGGATGTTTCTACCAGTGATGGAAGTTTGTCAGTTTTATTTGCAGGTCAGCTCTATAAATGCTTCAAGGAAAAAAAAAGTAGTAAAAATGCTTATCGTGGAGTTACTAAACAGCACCTCTATCGCCACTCGTAAAGTATACATGCTCTCTTTCTGGTTTAAAGACTCTGTAAATGAACAAACCGCCTCTCTCTATCACGCCCCTTCCCTGATTTTATCCCATTCCTAACTGTAAGTCTCACCACTTCTTTTCTCCTGCAAGGAAAAAAAGCGTCAAGTACACAATTGTGGCAGTTGGCCAAGATGACCATAGTCCCCTCACGCAGCCTTGTCTCCACCCGGTGCCTCTTCATCGCTTCCTGTCAGTCTGTACACCGCTGCTACCACCACTCCACATCTGGAGACAGATGGTATTTTCCTTATAAAATAAGCCTTCCCTTTTCTTGCAGTAGATAAGGCAGCAATACTCATTTCTGCTGCTTCCAGACCTAAAGTCCAGAGCAGGAGGGGAATGCATGTATTCTGCTAGCCTAACTTTTATAAAACAGCCTGTATAGCACTATTATGCACAAACAGAAAAGCTTAGATGTGTTTTTATGTGAAATAAAACTCACTCAAAAAGCCTCATATTCCACTTCAATTCATGAGTTAAAAAGAAAAGAAATGCAAGGAAAGAAAAGGAGTCAGCCAGGCTTGATTTTTTTCCCACATATAAGCATCTGGCGTGATACAAAATGCCCTCGGGTACCCTTCCTACTATCCAGCTGCTGGTCCAGAATGTCTTTGATCTCCTATAGGGCCTCACCCACATCTGCCAGCCCCATGCGTAGGTCTTAGAAACCCTAAGACCTAAACCAACAGAAGACAAATGGAGACAAGTGGGGGATGAGTTTCAAAACATTGTTCCAAGTCAGATTATTAACCTAAGAACACCTTAGGATATCTCAGACCACACCAGATGCCTCTGTGGGTAACTGAATCAAATTCAGCAGGCTTAGAGGAATTTACACTTTAAAAATATCTGGTAATATTTTAATAGAGATCCTCACAGAGCTGTGAAAGGGAAAAAGATACAGAGGCTTTCATAATACAATAGCAAGTAAAAAGGATGACATTGAACAAAAAAAAAAAAAAACAACAAAAAAAAAAGAAAAGTATTTCTTTTTGGTTTGAAAGATTCCATTCAGGGGAAATGAAAAAGGATGTACAACCATGTGTTTTCAGGACTGTCAGAAGTGGAGGTTACATAGTATTCAGCCACTACTATATTTGCAAAGAAAAAGAGGTAGAATTAATCAGAAAGGTAGAGAATAAGATACATAATTGGTAAGAACATCCAGTTCTATTTCAACAACACTGCAGCCTTAAAAGCATCAAAGTAAACACCAGACGCACATCTGTCTGAGGTAGAAAAAGGGGAAAAAAAGTTAGTAGAAATCTGGGTGACTGCTGCTTAGCCCTCACGAATGCTGTGGATTCTCCCAGCTTACTACCATAAGATTAGAATCAAACCTTAAATTGTATTTCATTGTGTAGTTCACATCAAAAGCTCATAAAAATCTTCAATAAGATTTAAATAAGTGAGTTCAATGCATACACATCTACTAAAGATGTTTAGGAATGCTTCTGCTTGGCCATTGAAACTAGTATGGTCAGAGGAAGAATTATATTAAGCCTTCTTTATAAAGTTACCAGCAGTAAGACTCATAGATACAGTATTTCTTTTTAAATCTTGTCCTGATATTATATTAGCGATTAAGGCAACATTCCTCAAGATGACATTAAGACACCACAGATTTTATTCTAGACTACAAGAACATACATAATCAGAATAAGGGATAACATCTTCAAAATCAACTGAAAAACCTCAGGACCCTCCTGGAAGCTTAAATGCTTCAGAAAAAATAAACTATTGTCTCTACCTTTAACACGGGTAAGAAAAAGAGGGGGGAAAAAAGCCATTTCCTCATGCAAGTATTCAGAAAATTGCATAGCAACCCATCTGGGAAATCCTACCAATGTGTCCGATTTGTGCTTTGTGCCTATTTCTCATGGTAATCTTTTATCTGGGAACAAAGCCCTGCTTGCTGAAACAGCTCTGCTTGTATAAAGTAACAGCTTGTCCAATAAGCAACAAAGGACAATGTAGTTCTCAGTACAAATAACCTGGCTAACTCTAGAAGAGCTTGCTCAAGAATCAGAGCAATAAAGCTTCATTCTCAAATAAAGCTAAACAACCCGGTTACACCATGCTAACGCAGCCCCAGATAGCATCTGGATACCTAAGTAAACTTGTTCAGAACTAGCCAGGATAGGTGCCCAGCTCTGGCCTGGCCTGTGTATACAAATCCAAAGGTTGCGATACATAATAACATCACCTTGATGTCATTCGAAGATCTGACTTTTTGAGTTCTTCACATAGGACTGGCCTTCGCACCCAGAGAGGTGGTTTCACTTACCTTGACTATGGCATCCTGTGTCAAATATTTCACTACAAACCAAGCTAACAGAAGTCCCTAACTCCCGAAGAGAAGAATTACACAGGAACTAAGCCCAGAGAAGGGGATTTGCTCCTATATGGCAGTCACTATGTACCTTGGTCACATTAAAATGAAGCTAGCTTTGCTCTGGAACAACGTGTAGGTGTTTGTCTGGATGTACTTCTATTATAACTCAAACTATTACTGTGATAAGCTGGTAAATAAGGGAAAGTAAAGTGATAGTTATTATTAATTTCAGGAGGTGCTCAGATACTGAAAAGGATAGTGGTACCTTGTGGGACCTTGTGGGTACCCAGAGAGAAAATACAAATTATGTATGAGGAGTATGAGAATATATGAGAGAATACGGCAATTGCCACAAATAAGGAATTACGTCACTCTTACCTTATTTTTAAAAACAGTTTTAAGCGCATTAACAATCAAACAATGAATTTATTTGCAGGATACATTTATCATACATAGAAAACAATACTTATTGTTTGGTTGATTAAATAGAGAACAAAAGCAAAACAAAACCACAATACATTATTCAAAGTGTTCCATATATTTGTTAGCTGACATTTTCAAAATGAAGCTTTCTTTTTTTTCCTTTTTTTTAAAAAAAAACACAATCATGAACAATGCATAGTGGGAACAAAGAGTCTAGAAATCTAACATTCCACAGCTGTGAGTCAGTGTGAAAAATAAGGCTATGTAGAGGAAAAAAAAACCACAGTGAATTTCAAAACAATACATACTCCATTGACAGGCTTCAGATAAGATCATCTGAGCGCATGAAATCTAAAAGCAAAGTTATGTAAGGAAAAGAGGAATTTAAAATATTAACAAACAACTTGAGAAGGAAGAAACTAGATTTCTCCAGTGATGGCTTGGAAATAGCCTCCAAACTTTCAAACTAGTATCGAGTGAAGGTCAATTACACTATGATGCTGCAAAAACCAACCCAAGATGAACATCTAGAGGTGAGAAATACCCAAGTCCATTTTACTAAATAAGCTCCAACTAGCCATACCACTTACTCAGCACGTGGAATGACAAAGTGGTTAAAAAAAAAAAAAAAAAAAAAAAAGTTTGATCACCAGTCACTGAATGATTCAGTGAAGGGCTGGAAAACATATCTGCATGCTCTGAAATGTTAATTACAAGTTCTTTTCATGTAAATGGAATGAATGGAATTGCAGTGTCATATCCTGCTCTTTGTTCCCGTCCTTTCACGCTGGGTCAGCAGTGTGAAGGATTCATAAAGCTGCCACAAACCGAGGTTCTTCACTGCCCTTAGTCGCTGCCATCTGCTCTTCACATGATCATAGTGTGATCAGCCCGAGGAACACGAAAGAGTCACAGAGCTGCCGTTTTCTGGCAGTCCCTAGTACAATGCTTCCCAAATGCTGCATTAACACGGGATATGTACCCCAGATAACTCAGCCACATTAAATAACTAATCTATATATAGCGTTACATGAAATTCAGGACAAAGAGGTGTCCTGGTTCCGGCTGGGACAGAGTTAACTTTCTTCCCAG
>JAYKAV010003138.1:0-88659 GCA_035582835.1 Phoebastria nigripes
CCATAGACTAAGGGAATGATATCTCTGTGTGTGTGTGTGTGTGTATATATATATATATCTATCTCAAAATATAAGAAAAGTGGTGGTGATTAATTAGACTGTATTGGAAAACATGAAATCTAGGCATGACGTAGATGGTATAGAATAAGGGGTGGATACTGTCCTGGTTTCAGCTGGGGTAGAGTTAATTTTCTTCCTAGTGCTGTGTTTTGGATTTAGTATGACAAGAATGTTGATAAGACACTGACGTTTTTAGTTGTTGCTAAGTAGTCTGCTAGTCAAGGACTTTTCAGCTTCCCATGCTCTGCCAGGTGCACAAGAAGCTGGGAGGGCGCATAGCCAGGACAGCTAGCCCAACTGGCCAACAGGGTATTCCATACCATGTGATGTCATGCTCAATATATAAAGAGGAGGCGTGGTCCAGGAAGTAGCGGTCGCTGCTTGGGTATTGCTCAGCGGGTGGTGAGCAATTGCATTGTGCATCACTCATTCTGTATATTCTATCATTATTATTATTATTATTATTATCATCATTATTTTCCCTTCCTTTTCTGTTTTATTAAACTGTCTTTATCTCAATCCACGAATTTTACTTTTTGTCCGATGCTCTCCCCCATCCCACTGAGGGGAGGGGGGAGTGAGCGAGCGGCTGTGTGGTGTTTGACTGCCTGCCGGGTTAAACCACAACACCTTGGTTTCAAATTTGCAGAAAACATCTGGAAATTTTTACTAGTTTTTTTTACATATGAGAAAGTTGTATACAAGTGAAAATAAAGCATTTCAGTGTGAAGCACAGTATAGCCTCAATAGACAGTGTGCCAGAACTGGATATACAGGGCCTTATTCTTCCATCATGGCAGTTTTGCTTAGAGAAGAGGATGTTTCATTGCTTTCTTGTGTTTGGGTTGGTTTTTTTTTAATGCTGTGCAAGGCTCAACAGATTCTTAACAATGGCTATATTTTCTAGTCTCTTTATATAAAAATACCACAAAATGTTTGCTAAGTTGTGTTAACTAGTATTATGTATGGAAAACACAGAACTTAGTTATATGCTAAAATTTCAAGACGCAATAGAATTCTATGGAATTATATTAAATAAAATACTGATTATTGGAAAAAGCTTTCCCTGTACTTGCAAGCAACTATGTTACGTTGTAAAAACACAGCAAGGTAAAACATGGCTAATTTACCTTGCCTGAGCACATTAATACTTAAATAAAATAAGGAAAAAATATTTCCTTAGTTTTATCCATATATTCTGCCATTAAAATTTGTCACCAGCTATTGGTGTCTTATTCAGTTTAGTCATTATCTCTAAAACATATTTTATTCTTAATAGCTATTATTTCAATGCAAATGGTAACAGGTATGTAATTCAGGGGATTTTAACCTTATCCCTGAGGCTGGGGTCATTGAACCACTCCAACAACTTCTTGCCCACTTCCATTGGGCTGGAAAGAAAGGTCCGATACGTCAACAGGAAGTCTTCTATAAATGTTGGGTCTACCACAGAGTGCTCTTCCACCAAATGCATGGTTAACCTTTCAGCTGTTCCCTATTGGAAAAAAAAAAAAAAATCTTAGTTATTAAAACAGATTTTCAATAAATGCAAATTTGTTTTCTTGTAACAGACTGAAGATGCATTACACTAGAAAGAATACTGGCATCTATTGACTGATGAGCTAAGCAAACATAACAGCTTAACCATTGTGATAAGGAATGTAAAAAAATTTATGTAATTAATTTCTATAGAAATCACCTAGTTATCAATGTGCATAATTATAAAGAGAAAAACTAGAAATACTGTCTATTTTCAAATATATATTCTTATAATATATATCCCAACCAATCCTGGACCTAACTTGCCAAGTTAAGAAGTTTATAGAACACAGACTTTTGCAAGACACTCCCTCTTTTGCTTTTACCTTGATGACAATGTGACCTTTTCTTGTGCCAGTGCGATCAAGCTCCCTGTGCTCCTTCACCATCACAATCTCCCCTTCCTCTTCTACCTTCTGCATGTTCTTTTCCACTTGATTGAGGATGCGGCAATAATCTTGCTGGGCTATACAAACAAACTGGAAAGAATCATCGCGCACGAGTTTTAAAAGGTAAAATCTTCAGAAAAGCATTTAGACTTAAGATGCAAATACTCTTATTAATAGAAAAGGTAAAGTAGTTTCTCAACCTGCAGTGAGCCAAATTTGTCTTTCCAGCAGTTCAACTGTAGTAAACAGATGAATACACAAGCACAGTACTTCCACCACAATCTTGCAGTTAGAGGACACCAAGATTCATCAGAGCAAAATGATTTAGCATTATCAGCCATTTTTGTTTAGCTGCTTTGACCTCCCCTCTGCTGGAGATGAAGCTCAGTATCCTAGCTGGTATTTTTAATCCCATGCAAGCTTTTGTGTGGTATTTAGAAGGGTTAAGAGATTGAAGGGAAAACCTAGCTTTTGTTTTGTGTGCCTACTGCTACTGTAAATAATTTTCATTTTTCATAGCTATTATTAATAAAGTCAATCATTAAGAAAACTAACATTTATTCAATTACATGAGTGCGGGCACACAGAAACAAATTACTTCTGGATTAAAGCATACAGCAGGAAAAAATATTTTCTACAATCATCTGCCCAGCCAACAATAAGTGCAAGAATAAATATCTGAAGAACATTCCTGGCACCTACGCTATGCAAATATAATTAAGACCACCCACTACAACTTAGGAAAAAAAAATACTGTATACACTATGAATTGTCTTCTATAACTTGTTAAAAGTTTTATACCTTTGTCTCTTTTTTTGGGAAAATACTCAAGATTAAACTGTCATCTTATATGAACTTGGGTATTTAACTGAAAGGAAATGATAGTGTTTCTTCTGATTGAAAAGTTGATAAATGATTATGTACCTACTTAGGACAAAGGCATGAGATTCACAGAGGTAGTATTTTCTCCTGCATCCTTCATAATTCATTTACATACCTTTTCTATTTCCAGCAGCTAGTAGTAGCTGAAACAGAACTCCCACAGTTTGGATTTGTTGCAAAACATTATCCTAACAAGGTACCATTTATGCACTTTTTGGAAGTTAGATGGGCAAACTAAATCAGGTGACTATATTAACACACATTTACACCCATTTCAAATGGTATCTACTGGAAGCTAATTAGCCATCAGGACCAAGCAAAATGCTTACTTCACCCAGGGTTTGGCTATTATCATCTGGATGGGAATAAGTAAACAGCAACCACATATCCAGATCAGGCTAGTAGTTTTATGCTACGAGAAGTGTTCCTTAAATCTGACTATGTGTGTTACAGCAAACATCAAGGCATTTTTTCTTGAAAGGCCAGATTGGCTGAAACTAGATTTTCTATTCAAACCATGGGACAGAGAGCTTTTATTATTTTAAGATTCAGTAGCTGAGTTGAGTAAGGAAGAATGGCTATTGCCTGTAGAAGTAAAAGAGCCTGTAATGGCTAATGTACCTTGAAATCCTAAGGGAGAGTTTGAAGCAATGGATATATGCAACAGGCTGCTGGACCTCAAGTTCTGGAGAAAGCATGTAGACAAACCTCTTAATCCAAAATGATGAGGAGAATTCAGTTTCCCAGACTGTGGGTTTGCAGGAGTCATATTTCCCAACTATTGTACAGGGTTACACGCTGGAGATTTTACATACATTCAGTTTAACATAAAACTGTGTCTGGCTATTGAGTTGCATTATGCCTGATTTTGAGTTGCATTATGTACGTGATTTTGTGTGTATTACAGTCCGACACACTACCTGGCAGTCATCCACTTTGGTTCTCATCACTCCTTTCATATATTCCTTTTCCATGGTAGGGGAAACACCAAAACTGTTCCCCATGCAGAGTATCTCTGTTCTTCCATCAGGGTACGTCACCTCCACAGAGCCATTCAAAATGACTGACCAGGAATCCAGCTAAAAATCAAATGTTGCAGGATACGTGAAGACTGAATCACTTAACATTGTAATATCATACTATATAGATACAACCCTTACCATTTTTCCAAAGGAAAAGTTAGTTTTAGCACCTATTAAAAACATTTATAAGCTAGTTTACGTTAAATGTACACCTATTTCCAGCTCAAGAAAACTGGAATCCATGTTTAACTATAATGTTAAGAGTTCATGTAAGACTGTAAAAAAAAAAAAAAAAAAAAAAAAAAAAANAAAAAAAAAAAAAAAAAAAAAAAAAAAAAAAAGAAAGGGAAAAAAGGCAAAATAAAAAAGGTGGTTTTAAAACACCACTTAAACACTGAAATAAACTCCCAAAATTAGCTCCAATAGGCAGGAAGTATTTTGTACATCATGAAGAGTATTTTCTTATGCTTTTATTGTATAAGAAATGATGTGCGAGTGCTTAAACAAAAGCTTTCAAACTAATACAGAACAAAAAGAGGCATAATTTACCTGATCAATGTTACTTTTTGTTTTTTAATTTTTAAGCAACAAAAGAGGACCTTAACCCTGTGGAATCTGGGATGTCTGGTATGATAGGAGAGTCCAAAGTAACTTCTACTGACCTCTTCTCCATCATTTAGTACAATAGTTCCTGCTCTCTCCACAACTGCAAACACCATTACAGCACAGAGCTCTCTCCTCACTGACATTGTCATGTTGGCAAAAGCAGGCAATTGATGCATGAATTCCAGTAGTTGTTCTGAAGGAGAAAAAGCCCACTGAGTCGTGCATGTCAAAACAACAAAGCACAGCAAAGGCAGTTCTTCAGCAAGATGCCCGAGGCTACTTAAGCTAAAATGCTGCACAATCGTTTCTGTATACTAATAAATCATGTACAGTGGCCTGTTGTAATTACTGGGTATTTTGTAGACACTGACTGGCTGGTCATATCATCAATAGAAGCCCTGCAAAGTAAAAGTCAGTATAATGGAAGAATTGTAATGTAACCAAGAGCTCTGAATACAACCAATGAAATTGTAATACTCCAGCCAGCCAGGGCAGTAAGTCCATGAAGACTATGATAGGCCTACATAAAACACAGCAAGACATTAAGAAGAGAAATTGCACAAAACTGAGCAAGTTCATTGGTAAAGCCATCCCTTCCTAGGCTAGACCTAACAGTAAATTGTACATGATGGTCATCTGGCGCATTCACAAAGTTCCAGATAGAACAGGATTACTGTCTCAAAGGAGACTACTGCTGCTCTGTCTTCTGCATGCACTGGAGTTGCACTTGTACTCAGCTGTGAACTTCTCCCATATTTTCACTTTTTACATTGTTTGTAACTACAGAGCTCAATTTTTCTTAGTAGTCCTGCTGTGGGATTATATGACCTAAATGCTAGACATTTTTGCACTCAGTTTGATCTAAAAAAACCTACTGAAAGTAGTGACTAGGACCCCATCTTTTTCCTACATTTTTATTCACTCAGAATCACTGAATGGTTGAGGTTGAAAGGGACCTCTGGAGGTCATCTGGTCAAATCTTCCTGCTCAAGCAGGGCCACCTACAGCCAATTGCCCAGGACTGTGTCCAGATGGCTTCTGAATACCTCCAAGGAGGGAGGCCGCTCTACCACCTCTCCACGCAACCTGTGCAGTGCTCAGTCACCCTCACAGTAAAAAAGTGTTTCCTGATGTTCAGAGGGAACCTCCTGTGTTTCAGTTTGTGCCCATTGCCTCTGGTCCTCTCACTGGGCACCACTGAGAAGTCTGGCTCTGTCTTCTTTACGCCCTCGCTCCAGGTATTTGTAGGCATTGATGAGATCTCCCCCTGAGTCTTCTCTTCTCCAGGCTGAACAGTCCCAGTTCTCTTAGACCTTCCTCATATAAAAGATGCTTCAGTCCCTTAATCATCTGATAATCATCCTTAATCATCATTTAGTCATACTTTGACAAAAGAAAAAAATTAAAACTCAGCCAGTGAAACAGATTAGATTAGAAATTGTAAGAATTTGAATTCTAGTTCTGCTTTGCTTTCAATGTATTAGCCTGTACATTAACATAGCAAATTAGTTTGATTAGATGCACATTTACGTAAAGGTCTAAACGGCTCCAATGTTTAACACAAATGTATATCTGCGGTTAAAAACAGACACAACATCACAACTTACAATTAAAAAAATTTAATGTGATAAGCATCCAGCGCTGACGTTAATGTTGACTTTGCCAAGGCTCTAACTGTTTTCCAGTACGCAATGATGTTTACTTCATAAACCAGTTCTGACACCAATTAGAAGTTGAAGCTTGAGATCTAAAGGGCCAGCAACTAATAGTTTTCACCCATATCATGTGTGTTTTCCTCTTTTGCTTTGGCTGTACTCATTCACTGGCTGAATTTATGGCATTTATGAATCACCTTACAGAATAAACACTAAACTTATCAACTACAAAAGCCAATGATTAAAATAAAACCTCAAGCTCAGAAAGTAATTTTTTTTTTTTTTTTTTTTTTTTTTTTTGCGAAGGAGAACAAGTTTGACAGTATTCTACTACATTGCAATACTTACCAATGTCATCATCTGTCCTGTCTATTGGGTCTTTCTCCAAGCAGTCTCTAACAATATCCCTACTCATCAAAGGATCCGATGCCCTTTCAATGTCTTCTTCATCATCATCATCCTCAGAATCCACTGCTGTCTCTGGCAACCCACTGAGATCCATATCACCAGCCTCACTTTCTGTAGCCTAAATTAATGTATAAACAATTTAGAARAAAAAAARAAAGGAAAAAAAAAAAAAAAACCCACACAAAACCCAAAACAAACCAAACAAAAAACCCCCACAACGTTCAAATGTGTTCTTCACTGCTACAGTTTTCTAGTTAGAGATACAGAAATGAATCACCTAACAGATCAAATTCAATCAATCACTCAATATTTTTTATATTGCTTTTTTCTTTACATATCTTTTTAAAACAACTAACCATTAATCAAGCCAAAACCATTGTTTAAACAGGGCTTTTAACACTTGTTTCAATCAGCCACACATAAACAGGATTCAACATACATTATTTAATCAGTGGGTCTTGGGGGAATTGAAGGCAGTTATATTTCAAGGAACAATTTCTTGGAATATTCGCCGAATATATATATTTTTAAACAAACAGTTCATTTAGAACAGTTTGTTTCTGTTCCCACCCCAACTTTACATTTTCAGACACTTAGGAATGCAATGTAATTTTAAGTAGACAGTTTGGAGACATAAGTACACCATCAAAATGCTACAGTAATTTTGCTATCTCCCGGTAACCTAGGACCGTGGGTTTTTTGGTTGGTTGGTTGGTTTTGTTTGGGTTTTTTTTTTTTGTTTGCTTGTTTTTGGTTTTGTTTTGTTGTTGTTTTTCTTGTTTTTTGTTTGTTGGGGTTTTTTTGTTTGTTTGTTTTGTTTTTTACAATTCCAGTTGAACATAGTTAAATATGGCTTTCATTTGCTGATAAACAGTGTAAGAATATACGGATGCAGAGAAAATGCAAAGTCGCTGCTTAAACACCACAGATGGACTACACAGAATATCTGGCAAACTTAACCTCCGTTAAATTGTAATAAAATGAAGGAAAACATAGTCCATATATAGCCTGAGGTCATTAGTATAGCACCTAAAGGTAAATACATTTTAATGATTCAGTTTTAAGACCAACCACTTAATAAATCCCACCAACATTTGTCTGTCATGGCTGATAAAGCTGCTTTTTCTCAGAACCTGATTTAATACCATGGCAGCTGCCAAGGCTCTGCTACGACAGTTTTTAAGGAAATGCAAGCTTCTAATGAGCAAGTTTTAAGCCATGGCTTGAGAAATCAAGTTTCACATGCCTTATAGGGATGGTTTGTTTCTGAGACTCTGGAAGTACACAATGCATTCATGTCTACTTTAAAAATACTACACGGGACAAACACAGCTACTAAAGCCTGTTTAATCGATCTGTCTCTCACACTGGTTAAAAAACAAAAACACAAACAAAAAAACCACACCCAAAACTAGGTCACCCTCCAAACACAGAGAAGGTAAGACAAATTACGTTGGTATTTTCATAGAATCATCCTCCCTGTGCCTCACTAGCTGCGGCTGACATCTGTTACTTTAATGCCATTATACACAGCCACCTTATGAATGGTGCATATGGCTGGGGACAGATCAGGGCAGCTAGATTCTTAAATGCTTCTGTCCTACAGCACAACATAAGCTTTGTAACAGGGTCTTGTTAATATAAAAAGCATGATAACAGCACCTACACAATATTCAAATTATTTTCACTTTGTGGTTTTTCTTTTTTTTTTTTTTTAAAAGAAAAAAAATGCTGAGCATTTCTTAAAGCAGGATAAAGAAGGATGTTATACTGGCATACAAACAAATCACAAAAATGATAGCACTGACAGCAGTATTTTCATTAGCAGTCTTACTGTGCTTAACATGCATGTTCCCTATGATATATTTGAAACAGTTGCTCTAACCACTCTTACAAAATAGCCTTCATCAAAAGCGACTGGTGGAAAAATTAGTGACGATGAGTCAGTAGACATGCAGCTTATGAMACCGATCTGTCAAAACCAGAAGTCTCCAACAGTGACAATTCCAGTGACAGTGGGACTGACTAATTCACAGTCAATTTTGCAAACCTTCCCATTACTAACAAGCGCCCCTCCTACCTGCCCAGCTTAACCTCTCTCAAAAGCACATTAGTAAAATTAATGCAGAACTAAATTTAGTCACACAATGCTAACATACGTGAGAAAATTCCACATACTGTACAAAATCTGATTATTAAAAGACAGGGTATTTGACTGTCTTAAAACAATAAAACAAAACCAGGCAGAAGTTGAAGCTCTATTATCAAGAAAAGTTGATGATATTTAAAAAAAATTCTTACACTGAAATTACATGCAACTTTGTATTCAGAAAATACTTTAAAAATACTACTAAAGGCTACAAACATTTCCCAAAGATGATCATTTTGCAGAGCTAATTAAGTCTTTTTGACAACTGAAGTCATTGGTAGAAACCTGAATGATAAAGCAACTATCTCTAACCTACTAGTTATCAAAAAAATACAAACCACTGCAACAAAGMAGCTCAGAATTGAATGCAACAGTCCACAGAGTAGTAAGAAAATTTATTAATTTAACTTAGGACGCCTTTAAAAATAAACCCTAATTTTTAAGAAAAAAAAAAAAAACACACATTTTTTCAAGCAACTTTCTGAAAATGTTATGATTATGCAAAAGTTAGCAAAGGAACACAAACGTAGCCTTTTCACACAGGCAATATGCATTCATAGTAGTAAAGAATCAAACAACTCATCCCAAGGGACTCCTTCTGTTTATACACACAGAAAGTTTTGCATGAGTTTTTTTACATTATTAAGAATAATTGGATCTGTCTTCATGTTAAAAGGACGCACCAATTTATCTAAAAGAACATTGCAAACAGTTTCTTTAGGCTTAGTAGCATCAAGTATGACATTAAAGATTCAAGGTCCTCTTGCTGACACATTAAACTTCATAACCCACCTACCTCGAGTACTTTTGTACTCCCTCATGTCTTAGAAAAATCAAGCACGTCCACACAGGAATCCTTAGTTATCAAGCAATAGCCATGCATTTGTGTAAGACTAAAGAGAAAACCTCGATTAGTTCCTTTGAGGACAGAGGCTTCCTTATAAACCTCAGCAGTAGAAAATCCAGAACACAAGATGAACACCCTACAGAATTTGTACTACAGTCAATCATGAGGCTTAGAGCTTCCCAGGGCACTTAATCAAGGATGAAATACATCTCAGAAATCAGTGTTTCCATAGGTGCTTTGTTTCTTGGGTAATAAGAGAAATTAGCTTCACTTAAATAAATCTAAAGAGATTGCAGGTAAGAAAAATGCTAGTTGCAGCTTGAAGTACAAAACAACATCTCTGCGAAGTCTGAACACCAGTTGCAATGAAAATTTTCTTCACAGTTGGAAAGATGGCATGAAAAATTTGCTGAAGCTTCAAAGGAATCACATAATAACAGCCTATGTTTTATTTGTCACATCACCAACAAGAAAGTCAGGAGACTTAAGATAGACATTTTCAAGCCTGAGGTGAAGAGTTATTTCACATCTGGTACCTAAGGGGACCTGCCCAATTTTGAGCAGTGTCTATAAAAGCTAATATTGTAGTAATAAAAAAAATGGTTGTTCCAACTGCTAAGGATCTCCAAGACCAAAGTCACTTCTAGATTTGAGTAATAACAAATACCATTAAATAACTAGGAAAAGATGGAAAGTAAAGGAGCCTTGTGTAAGTTTTCTCAGTTAGCCTTTGGCTCCTTGACTGATTCTAGGAGAGGGAAAAAATAAATAAATAAAAAGAACTATTATTCATTCCCCTTAGGTCAAACTGGGCAGACTGGGGAAATGGAAGACCCTGTTGGTCCCTTTAGACTGGTACGAGAGGAAACTGATTAAGCCCAACTCTACCAGTCTTTCATTTTTTGGAGGCATCATGAACACGGACATAATGAGAGAGGTGATGGACTACATGAACAGCTAAAGATGACGACCTCCTTTACAGCCTCATTTCCTTCTCCAACCAATTTTTGGGTATGTGTTGAGAAAAAGATCAGAAGAGGCCAAGGGGGATGTTGGCTTATCCAACAGCTCTATACCTTTACAATCAAGTAACTCTCCTTCCCATGTTATAGCTGCCTCATCACGCACGCCTGCACACACATACCAGTTTTACTATGGGAAAGAAAGTGGGAAGGACTTGGAGAACTGCTTACAAGATGACTGGCTCTGTTTTAGGTGGCCTTCACGGTTTTCTTTTCTGCACTGGTTTGGGGAAAAAGCTTCTAGCTGATCTTAGCAATATAAAGAGAAAAAACTAGAAAACCGTTAAAATTAACCACATTAACTACTGATTTCTTAGTATTTTAAACAGAGTATTTTAGCCTAGACTTTTTTAAATTTTTATTTTAACCACTTTCTTTAGGAAACATTAAGAAAAAAAATGCATCATTTTGAATAATAAATCCCCTTTGTGACTAATGTCACCACCTAAATCAACAATCCAAAATCTCCAAACGTGCAAGAGAAAAATACTGGAAAAAAATGAAAAATTAAAAAAGCATAGAAGAAACTTGTTGCGCAAACCAGAAATACGTTCATTGTCTGCTGCAGTTCTTCAAGTCCGTGAAGCTAACAAAGAAAGCAGCCAAGCTCAGCTCAAAAAAACCAGCCCCACCTTATTTTTCTATCATTGTAGTTTAAGGGCTAAAAAATAAACTAAAAAATGAAATTAAGAATGTTTATTAGTGAAAACATTCATTTTTTACTTCATAATTTATAAGCCGATACTGATACAAAACACCAAGAACACTGGCACTACACCTCTCGTGAAATCACTTGCAAAAGTTCCATTAGCTTGAAAGATTTCCTCCTGTCATTATATAGGCACATTGAATCCAGCTTCTCCACAGAGAGAAAACATGGCTGGGGTTTTGTTTTACATTAGGTTTCAACTCACTGGGCAAAAGTTTACAATATAAAAAAATTTCTATGAAATTCAATCCATGTAATTATAATATGTATTTGTTTGTTAAAGAATTATCATATACATAACAATCAACTATAACTATTACCTGCACACAAATCATACATCACCTGCACACAAATCTAAGGTAGTAAAATTGTTTTTTCATACTCCTTACTAACGTGAGTGCAAATGGCCATGAAACACCTTAAAACTCCTGCAGCCTAAGACTTTTACTGCTCGCTCTCTCCACATTTATTCTTTCATTATCTACTACAAAATCTACAGCGCAGCAGCCCACACCTGTCACAGGAGTCAGTCTGAGCACTGTTCCTCCCTAGAGATGGAAAAATGTAATAATCCCGACAACGCACACCAGGAACAATGTCCTCCCCTATCGCCAACTAACTGCCATTTTTTTCAAAACGGAGCAACGTTTGCTGAGACCACAGGCATACAGAACAAGGACTCTGAAAGTTACTGCTAGGCTATTAACTGCAGAATAGAGGACCCAAACTCACCAAGAGCGAGAAGGTACTGCACAGGACTTAGCTGAAACTGGGGGGGGGAGTTCAGCAGGACCTAGTTTACCTGAGCCATTTCAGATGTCCTTGCATTACCCAGAGCCCTACACTGCAGAGGCTGATACAGTCAGAAAGACTGACAATCTTAAGGTAAAACCTCTTTATTTTCCATACAGCAACTTTAGGGGCAGGCTGCGTGGACTCTCTGGTTTGAGAGATAAAGGTTTGGGCTCTCCCAGGAAGACTTTCTGGAAGGTGGACCTTTCTTCTAAGAGGTACCATATCAGACTCGTGAGAAAACAAGGCTGACATCTTGAAAATTTCCAAGCAATACACATATCCTGGGAGGGCCTCGGAAAGGATGTTCCCGGTTTCCTGTACGGCTGGGAGTATCTGGGCAGACCCCAGAGGGCACGTAGGGCCAGCAGGAAGCCACCGGGCTGAAGACAGGATAAGGCAAAGAAAGGCTGGCAAAGGAAAGAGCTGAGCCGATGCAACAACGCCTTCCCAAAACAGGGAGGGGGAATAACATGCGTTCACGGGCTTAAATCTCCTCGCTCTCAAACCGGGATCATCATCTGGTAATACACGTGACGGGTACAGGAAGCATTTAGGAGCATATAGGAACAGGTATATGCTTCCATACAGGAAGCATTAACTAAGCATGAAAAACAGGAGTGAGCAGCCATACATGAGAAGCAGCAGTGAACGATTTGCTTTGCCAAATCAACACAAGTATTGTTCTTGGCAAATACAAGCCGGCACACAATCTATTACATTCAGCATCCCCTTCCTCTCCAGTCACATTACAGAGTTAGTCAGTTTATGAACTTACTTCCTTAAATAAAAGTAACAACATTTAAGGACCTTACTGATTGGCACCTGAAATATTTTTGAGACTTGGGTGGGGTAAACACAAAGGATTATTTATTTTATTTTGGTAAGTACTTCTTATCCTGAAAGAAGTTCTTTCATGTGCAACATTTGACAAACAAATTTAGTTACAGCATTAATATTTAAAAGGAAATATTCTCAGCTCAATGCTGAAAGCATCTGAAGATTCAGCTTCATGATTTATTCAAAGAAATCTTAAAAGGCCATGAATGTATTTTCACTGCAAACAGCTGCTCTTAAGGCTACAGAACTAAAACTTACTAGGATGCAAAACTTGACATATCATTAACTCAGATTTCAACAGTAAAGATCTAATTAATAGAATAATTGAAAAAAAGAAAACATTTCTTTTATTTATCAATTGAAAGATAAGATGGCAATCTTTCTAAATCATTCCTTTCTACTTAGGCATAATGAACAGAAGTCCATTCTACTGAATAGAAAAATGACATTATATACAGAACATCAGAATCAGAGGAACAACGATACTGAGCTTTGCCTAAGACCTATTAAAACTGAAGTAAAAAAATAACATGTAGATGATTTGGTTATGGTTTACTGTTTTTGAATAAACACTTGGGAGAGAATTAAAAGGCAAATAATTGAGAGAGAATGACTGATCCAATCTCAGTTTCAAAAAGTATTTCTGTTTATTTAATCCTTGACTTGACCCTAGAGAACTGAAATTACAGCCATTTTATTTTGTTGTGGCTTTTTTTTTTTTGGCAGTACTTTAACCTAACTTAACATTGCTACATTACAATCCTTTACAACTGAAATTGAGGTAAGAAATTAATGATTTACCACAATGTGAGAAATCATTAAATCAAACAATACTTGGTACCATAAAGTTAAATTCAGTCATTTAAGAACCTTAAGTTTATCAGTTTCCACACCTGAACTTATCAATTCATTTTTTTAATAAATGTTTCTTCAAGTATGTGTATTAACACAAAAACATGGGGCTACGTTCCACAATACATGCTCATATTTCTCGATGTTGATAAAGACATAGGTCATTTTAATAATTACTGTGACATTGTACAATTACACAGTTCTCAATACATCTGTGCCAAGACATCTTTAAATGAGATATTAACTGTAGATTTATTTAAGAAACCAGGCAATATTTTTTAAGATCACCAAGAATGACAAGATATCCTCAATTATTTTTTTAAATTAAATTGAAAAGAATATTAAAAAAAGTAAATGTTCCCCATGTAAATACTTCACAAAACCATTAAACTCTCTTCAAACACCAACCATCCTGTTGATTCCATTATTGCAAACAAAACCTATTATGGGAGTCATACACCAGGTTGGTGACTACAGAAAGACGTATTTCTCTGAAGCTTCTGTACAGTATTTTGTTTTAGTTTCCCAGAAATTCAGTGATCCTTTTCACAGTTGTAAAAGTTTTGCTGAAACTCTGCAAAAATTTACTTCCAACTTATCTAGAGAGTAACTGTATGACTATAACTAAATGCCACCTACAACTGTGTCTCTAGAGGTACTTGATATTTTTATGTTAAAATGTAAAATCTTTGGAATGAAAGGTATGAAAATCTATAGAAGACTTGAAGAACAAAGCTGATTTTACATCTTCTTCACCTTCACAGTATAAACCTAAATCCTGTCTCGAAGTAATCCTCTCAGGAGAAATTCTGACAAACATACTTGACTGGCATATGCTATGCCTAAAGTGTTCAGTTACTTTGACATTTTCCACAAAAATAAATCTTTACATTATTGCAATTACTATCTAAATTGAACTGGGACCCTTTTATAGCCTATCTTCTCCCACAGAAAAGCCTACAAGCTTATTCACCTGAAGCAAACTACATGCTACAGCTATGCTCACAACTGAACTTGTATGTATTTGTATAGATGATGCTTTTCCCATTGTTTAAATGGCTACATTTGCATTTTTAAAAGCATCCCAAACAAACATTATTCCTCTTCTAGTAAACAGTACTTCACGTAGAACTGGTCTCGTTAAATTTTTTACGATTGTTTTGATAGAACAACATTTTAATTAGATTTGATTAATTTTTTTTTTTCAGAATAACAAATTGCTATAGTTTCTTATCAGAAGGACAAATCCTCCTCTTTGACACTGCAAGAACTGTAAAAATCAAAATGAAGGGTCTAGACCTTTTATTTCAGATTTTTTTCTAATTTTCATTCAGGGGAAGCACACACACCCCAAAGTGTTCTAGGGACCCTCTGGATCAGTTTCACAGTAAATCTCTCCAAACGAAGAGTGTAGATCTTTATGACAAGGAGCGCCCCCAGAAGTATAACAACTTAAAAAGTCTCACCAGTTCAACCTCTCCATCCTTCCCAGGACAGCCAGAAGAGAAAGCACTACCGAGATGCTGGCACCAGGTCTCTACAGGGTGGGGAAACTGGAATATGCCCCTCAAGTCAGGCCAGCACAGGCTGCTCACTGCAGATTTCTTTCTCCCTACCACTGAGTATGTTCTAGATTTTGAAGGCAATACCTCTAAGAACTGTAAAATACAACATCAAGAAGAAGAAAAATCCCTCACATTACAAGGTCCTAAACCTATAGTTTTGAAATTCTGATCCGGCTTTTAATCGTAACGCCCAGCTCACGTGCACTTTTCATCATGAGATCTCAAAGTCTAGTCTTCTAGCACTAAACGTCACAGCTGTTGTTTTACACATGGCAAATCAGACAGACAGAAAGACGAGGTGAAGTGTTGGAGTCAGGAACAAAACCCCTTTACCTCCTAGGTCCCACCAGGGACCTCTGCTGGAGGGGCCACACTGGCTCTCCATGCTGAAGTTCAGGAACATTTCCTCCCCCGAAATCACAAATTACAAACAAAATTAATGAAGCACAACCCTGAAATGTTGCCAAACACTACACTTCTACATTGCTGACTCAGATCCTGACAAACTAAGGCAACACATCTCATGTCGCTGTGCTGCAGATTACCTGCTGAGTTTTCACCAACATCAGATCTAGTATGCAGCAGATAAAACCCTGAAATTATTACGATTCAAAAATTAGTTTTTTGAAATCTATTGAGTGCTGCTTCAGACAAAAACTGACAATACGCAATAGCACAGGCGTTCAGCTATTAATGTCAAAACTGTTGGCAATTGCACCTCCCATCAGCATCCATTCCAGTCTTACCTGGTAGATATCAGAAAGGCTGCTGCTTCCTGAATCACTAGTGATGCTACATCCTGAGTGACTAGATGAAACGTGGGTCACCTGTGGGTGGAGACTGTCAGTAAGGTGCAGCTTTGTGAAATCTGCAGGAAGCTATAGGTGGAGCAGAAAAAGCATCATTACAATTTGAGGTAGATACACAGAAAAATGAATTCAAATCATTTATGTCACACTTTACTCTCTGCCAGTACCAAACCTATGAAGAATACCACTGGGGCTTGAGAATGCAGCAGAAAAGTTTGAGTTTTGCAGTTTTTTGAACTCATGCAGAGGTCAGCAAAATACCACCAAAATGCTGCAAATACAAGAGATTTTAGAAAACCATGTATCTGAGGACAAACACCAGTGAAGCAACAAGCCTACGCCAAAACTCTTCAGCATCTTGCTATGGGGTTTGAATAGAATTAAAGCACAGATGAATATTGTGCTAGTTTCAATATCAATGGTTTCCTGTAGAATGGGGATTAACAGCGAGTAAAGTCACATACTTCAAAAAAAAAAAAAAGGAAGCACTGCTCTGGATTTGGCTAACTCTTTTGCTTCTGAAGTTGACAAAGTACATTGGAGACAAGTAAACTCCAAACCACTGAGCTGTTATACTTTGAGCCAAATAATACGATGGCAAATAGCAAATGTGGGAAGACTGACACAACTGCAAAGAGCTACAATCCTGAAATGAGTTTGCTCACACGTGGTGCTGAAGAACAAATTGAGACAGTATATTTGATCGTTTAACAATCATCCACCAAGACTTGTGACGTATATTTTTACTATTGCTTTATGCACACAGCTCCCATGAAAATCTTTACGAACTATAAAACATTGCCAGACTGCAGAAAGTGAACTTTGATAAAGGAAAATATTTGCTGTCTGAAGAAATATTTAAATGCTATTTAAGGGGCAAATTACTCCTCTCCCCAAGAAGCTTGCATCCCACCACTAGTTAATAAAAGTATGTTAATGTATCAATTTTGGTATGCAATAAATGCTTCAATAATTTAAAAAACCTTTGCTCATTAATTTTTTGTTTGTTTGTTTCAACTCAGACAAGGTAGATACTCTCTACAGAGGTGTGTTTGTACCAAGAATATCATATGCAGTGTGTCCATCCATGTCAGTTATGAATGCTACCTTGGTGCTATTACCATTCTCCCTGGACGGAAATGAAAATAAGACCTCATTCAGCATTAAGATATAGTAAGTCGAACAGTATAAAAGTTATGAAAAAAGTCATCTGCAAGTCACAAGAAAGTGTGCTTGAGAAAATTATTAGCTCTATACAGCTAAAGGTACTGAATGATTTTACTGCTGTTTGCCTGGTTTAAGTCTGTTTATGAAACATGCCTTGAAAGAACCTTGGCTTTAGGATCTGTGGTGAAAGCACAGACAACTGGAAACCTTAGTCTTATTTAGACTGACCGGCATTTCCTATTCTAATACACGTGAAAAGGATTTCTTCCTTATTACAGCATGACTGCATCAGTGATAGCAAAAAAGGCTACATTTTAAACAATTTTTCTTAATATTTTACTTGAAAGAGGGGCTAAAAACAGGAACCAGACATTAATAATCCTAAAAAGCTTCAGTAAGCCCAGAGCTAGAGTTGATCTTCATATACCAATCAACAAAGAAAAGGCAATTAACAAAAGCAATACTCTAATACATGCAGCCATGGATGCTGCCTCCAGAAAAATCTAGTTATGCTCACCATCGTTGATGATATACCAGGAGAAAATATAGCATTAAGGAGTGCATTAGTTATAGTATTTGTTGTCTCTGCTACTTCCCTTTTCAATCTGTAAGTTTGAATTATCACAAAACTAAACAGTATATACTGATATTCATGCCACTATATCAATTTTTTATCATGATTCAAGCCATTCTACAAATAAGTATACATTCCATAGGCAGAATGTATAGTAAATGAACCACCACAGCTTTTGCAATGTGTCAATGACTACTCCTAAAAGTACAATCTCTTAGAATGAAAGCAGTCCAGGTTTATTTCCAAGTAGAAATCCTACATATTATTTTAAGATACATGCAGAAATCATCTAAGATTCGCACACTTAATGATAACTTACAAAGATATATTATTTTGAGAGTTTTAAATTTTATAAAAGTAATAACTATTTCAATCCCAAATAAATATTAACTCCATAGGGAGGTGCATGTCAACACAGTCTTGCACCCAGCCAAACGTGTTCAATTTTTCATAGTGCCCTGCAAATATCTCCATGTCATTAACAATTGCATTTATATTTTACCAATGCAATAACAATTCTTAAGAACCTTACATCAAAGCAAATCCAGTTAGTATCTTAAAAAAATGAAATCAAGCTATGTTTAATATAATGCCTGCACTTAGTAGTTTAAATTAACAGCAAGGATTTATGTTTTGTTACTACACAGGCAATAGGAAGAGGCAAGGGATTCCACAATAACTGATGAAACACATTGTAAATAAAAGCAAGCCTGAATTTTTTTGGCTGTAGAGGACCAGCTGAATGTTTGGTGATTACTCGTTTCAGAGTAACTCCTCAAGTCAAAGTCACGCTGCATGAGCTGGACTTGCCAAGTGGTGCAGCAGCAGATCAGAAGCAGGCATTTTACTTAGGGCAACCTAACTAGTCACTTTGATCCTAATCAAATAGGACTATTCACAAGCAGAAAGCACATGCTCACATCTTTGCAGAATACTACATCTCTGTGCTACATGCCCAAAAGCAGCATCCGCTTCGACTGCCCTACACCCAAATAAGTTAAGGTGAGAAGTTGTGCGAGGAAAAAAAAATACAAAAATTAAATAAGCTGAAAGATTTAAATTGTGGGCTCAATGAAAAGCACGTGAGAAACACATCCATTTCTATCTTAGTCCCATACTGCTAGTTAAAATATTTAATGTATGGAGTTGTACACAATGAGGAAAAAAGTAAAGCACTGATGACAACAAAAAACCACACATGCACAAGTCTTCTATGTTAGAGGCTACACCTGTCACTCCTGGAGCACAACATTCGGTAAATGGTTCTGGTAAGCAGAGCAAGAATAAAATGCAATGTTCAACAACCTTGGTAGCACCAGCAACTAGCACAAAGTTGTCTGGCCCAAACCCGGGTATTTACATCTAATTTCTTACTTGCAGTGGAACATGATTAGAAAACATCATCATGAAACTGTGCTATTATATCCAGTGAAAAAAAAGGTTAGGAGCATCAATTCTGCTTTTGGGAAACATAAGACAGTTAACTTCGCTACCACAGGTATATTTGCTGTGCTACTGAATATCACTTTATTATGAAACTTTTAAGCACTCAGTGTTTGTATTCAGCTATTGTTCCATTCAACAGTTTAGTACTGACTTTAGTATTTAGCATCACAGTAAAAATAAAGGTTTTCATGTGACATTTTAAAACGTGTACAAGGCTAGATATATAACACATGCCTTATCCTCCAGATCATGCAGCAATATGAGAAAGTCTAAGGACATACCCTTTGCTTCAGTAACATCAGCTATAACAAACTGAAGACACCACAAATGGCATCAGAACCAAAGAGACATTTTTATCTTGTTTTGCATTTTCATTAAATGATGGCTAGTTTTAAGGAGTTATTCAAAGTAATAAGGAACAAAAGCAACTTGTGTATTTTACATAACAAGCACTTATTTTTCTGTGACAACACTAAGCTACGGCTTTGCTGAAGCCAGCAACTACAATATTTCTTAACTTTGTTACTGAACGCTCGGAGTCGCAGGATCAGAATGAACTAGCAGACAGAGTAAAAACATGGCAGGGTAATTTAGAAAAATAAATGCATGAGTCGTTCTTAAGTTAATATAGTTTCATTACACTACATTAAACAATTAATAGTCATTAAAAGGGTCAGATAACTGTCCTCATAACCTATTTTCAGGACAAACTTCATAAGGGAGGAAATGTTAAGGCTACATACGCATAGCACTAATGAAGTATGACATAACAGGGGAAAAAAGTTTTTAATACAAAACATGAACCAATAAAATAGTTAACACCAAAGACCTAAACTTAATTTGACAGAGTTCAAAACAGTATTTTATAAATATACACATAGCTCTTAATAAGTGTGCATGCGTGCATACATACACACATTTAAACAGTTTAAACGCGCATGTAAAGAAACCAGAGAAAAAACAGTACATCTGGGAACTCCACGCTTTTACTTCTTGAAAACCATAAAACAAATGAAAACTTAAACAATTATGTGAAACTATCTTAAGGACAAAGAGGTATCTCCCTTTTGAACTGTACAATACCTTAAACCCTATCACATCTTCCTATCTTAAAAGCAGCATTTTATTACTTCCACCCTCAAAGTGAGTCACCGCTTTATGCACGCAAAGCTAACAATTACTTTGCTCTGAATATGTTCCTCCTATTTTAAGAACATCATGATTTTCTCCTACCCTACAGTGTGCCTTTCTGTATAACAAAAGGCAATGAATATATATGTTACTTCTGGGACTGTGCTGGGCTTCTCCTCTCTCTTAGTCTCTTGGCCAAATGCTTGAGCTCCACTGCATTCTATGCAACTTCTACTCAAGAAATCATTGGGCTAATCCTACTAATACAGTATTTTAAAAAAAAAAAAAAAAAAAAAAAAAAAAAAAAAAAAAAAAAAAAAAAAAAAAGAGAGAGAGAGAGAGAGAAAAGAAAAAAAATTCAGAATATTTACTAAAGAAGAAATTAAAATCTTCAGATATATCACAAAAAGGTATGAAAACAGCAAAACATGAGTGAAATTATACCAAAATCCTTTCTTCATTTAAATAGTATTCCTCTATGTTTTTTTGTTGTGGGTTTTGGTTTTGTTTTGGGTTTATTTTTTACAAATGCAGTTATATGTGAAAACAACAAGTATAAATGCACCAATGGGAAAGGTATGCACACAAATATAATTCTAAAATACAAGAGGAATGCTGGTTGGAGAGCTCCAAATTACCATTCATTTTAGAGTAAACGTATCTGTAAGYATTTTATAAACAAGGTCTTCTACTGAAGGCTGTTCAGCACTTCATGAAAGATTTATAAAGCCTGCAAAGTGACTGAAGTACATCTGCAGAAAGACGGAATTTAAGAGAGCAAAGGTGTAACATTCTGTTACGCAATTCCCAATCCTATAGGTTATTAGATGCCACTGAGATAGGCAAAGCAACTATGGTAGACATAAGACAACACAAAATACCACCTTTATAAACTATTTCCACTTTCTGAAATTAAAGAAACATCAGCAAACACTGATTCTTCAGCCTCTGAACACATGCATCTCAGCACTTATTCTGTAGTACCTCTTTACTAATAAAATAATATAATAAAAGCCACCATAATACAAAAAAAAAAAAAAAGTCATTTATTTCTGTTATAGATGATGAATTTAGACCCACAAATCTCAATAAGTAAATTACAACAAAGTTATTTCGGTATTCTGTACCTTTTCATAAAGGAAGAGCAACAGCAGCCAAATAAAATAAATACTGTGCCTCAGTCTTTCCCATTTTTTTTTTCCCCACCAAGATAGAAATTTTAAAATGTTTATTGCACTGCAAGAGCCTAGATCACAAACCCAGTATTCTTCAGTAGCCTACCAATTCAGTAACATTTTGTTCCACTATTTTATGTAAATGTTCATTTTTATATTAAATGTTTGTAAGTCTGTTGTATGCGTTTTAAGGATATACCCAGATTTATGATATTTAATGACTGAAGGAAGAAATACTTCTAATAATGGTGGGTATTCATCAACATGCTATTTCAACATATTTCTTTCACTAACCAAGAAAACATCAAGGAAAACATTTTTACGGTTCAGTGATTTAAAACACAGCAGTCAATGTAAGTAATTACAGAATAATAAAGTAATTTCTATTGATTCTGTCTACAGACATGATGCAGGCTGACATGTCCAGTGCAGAGTTAAATCTAAAATAAAAGTTTAAGCTATATACAGTTCAAATTAGGATGCAATCCCCATGGAAGCAGGATTTCCTTGTACTTAGGGGTGGGATGGAAAACATTAAGAAGTTTCTATGTATTTTCTCTGAAAACTTCAGCRGGAGTTAAATAAAAACCTTCTGACTTGAATTATGTCTTCTGTATATCATTCACTTTAGACAATTATATCTCATGTGTTTTGAATCTCCAAATTTTCCTCAAATAGACATCTTTATGTGAAACTGGCTCAAACTTCATGAAGACCTATTCTTAAAAACGTTCTTCATCTTGAGTACAACACAAGACACAACCCATGTTCTGAAAATACTGCATTTGGGTACTATTGCTGTTCAGCAGTTGTTTATATACAAAGCCCACAGCAGAACACCTCTAACAAAAAAATAAGCATTATAAGGATCTTTTCTGGCAAGCCCTTCATATTTTCCTGCACTGACACTTTGCTATAGGTAGCCCCCATAAAACTATTCAGAGGTTTAAGCTAATGCAACATGATCTGCTGGTCTCGGAGAGAGAGTGAGACAGAGCAAGTACACGGGAACTTCATTTTGTTTCCCTTACAAAACACATGGTGACTGCCATTTACTGTACATCTCAGCTCTCAGCAGCTAATCCTATGAGCATTTAATGCATTGAACATAATTATTCTTTGCTTGAAGGTTTATTGACTTCTGCAGAGGGACAGAGGTGGTGAAATGTAAATGGGTACCTGGGGAATGGAGAAAAGCTCTCAGGGACAACTCTTTTCAAAGGAAAAGTATGAAATGCATCACTGACACACACCAATTCTTATTTAACGTAACTACCTTATCTGTTGTAGGACCAGATCTGTTAGTATTTGCTTTTTCTTTTGACAGCATTTGTGTCTCAGATTCAATGCAGCACTTCATATTCAAAAGTGCCTTCTTCGGGAAATCTGGCATGAACAATATTCCTTCCGCAAACACGAATGTCAATTTATTGGCAACAGCTCAAATGATGTATAATTTAAAAAAAAGAAAAAATTGTATCATACAGGTATTTACAGTGACTGTGAACCAGAAGAAAAAAAACACAGAATGGATTTGAACTAAGTCATACTAAACTGAACTAAATCATACTGAACTAAAGCATGCTAGATTTTCCAAAGCTCTTCTCAAGGTTTTGAAATTCTGAACTCAAACCATTGTAACTTATTTAAAATAAACAGCAACAAATCTGCAAGATCAGAATATTTTTCTTTAGAAGCTTATTCAGATGTCTGTCTCAGTCAGAAAATACCTGTTAAAAGTGTAACTTCTTCATTGGGCAACGAAGGATAATTTAGTACTTTTAAAATACAGTATATGCGGTGGTTTTAAAGTTAGAACAGTTCTGCTCCAGGGATCAAAATAAAGAGACTGTTCTACAACTGTTTTGACTGTGGATATACATTTAAGTACCGACAACTCTGTGGCAACCTCAACTGCGTGGAGAAACACGGTCTCTCCTCTCACAACATTCGAGTCATTTTACCTCACGTAGCATTAATAACAAAGCAGTGCTATTTGCTTGGGATAACCTAATTTTACACAGAACACTATTTCTCAAACACTGTGTAGATTTTTTCCCATCTCCTTCACAGAAAAGGAGATCTGTGTCTCTGTCTGTATCTTCCACTTAATTGCTGAAAGATTTTTGTTTTATCTGCTAAAATTTTTCCCAAACAGTGCAGTGGAAGTGAAACCTTGCAGAACTGAGTATGAAGGCTTTTCAGGTCTTCCTCCTCTTTTTTCACTAACAGTATCTGGTATTTTATATTGATCGGTTTGGTTTGTTTTATAAATGTCTACAATTCAGATCAGATCCCATCCTTGAACAGTAGTTCAAAGTGTGACAAGCAGAATCTCTATTCTGGTATATTATGTCTGCACGTTTACAAGGACATACCGTATCCCTCCTGGTAGTACCCCACTGCCTCACTCAGCACTCGCATTTAGAGCCCTAACAGAGCCTGCATGGCCCATGCCCGCACCCACACTACCCGCTTCCCAAAAACACTGAATAAAATTGGGAAGGGAATTCATGTTGTGGAAATCTACATAAAGAAAACTGACAATGAGGGATAGGCACTCAACGACGATTGCAGCTTAGGCTGAAGGAAAGACCATTCTGAGGCATTTCAATTGACTTCTGAAATATCTCTAGGGTAGGAGCATAGAAAACTGAGCTCCACCACTGAACTTCAGTAAAAGCTCCCGATTATTTAATAGCAGTAGATGTGGAGGACAAAAAAATTAATAAAGCCTGGCTTTGCAGAGATCTCTCTCTTGGGAATAACTGATTTTCATACTAACAAAATGCATGTTCCAGTTGACGTTTTTCCCAGAGTTAGATATTTCTAAATACTTCCTCTTGTGGCTGTTTTGGTGTTTAATACGCTGAGAACTACTGCTGGGCTGGAAACTAAATGGCCTACTTTCAGGACTTTTGGAGACCTATAAGGTTAAATTTTGAACTCTTTGGCCTGTTACAAGTAACTGTGGGAGAGGAAGGAACAGAGAACCTGGTCACAAACTTTGCTTCCACAGGAACTCGGGCAAAAGATTTATGCCTAAGGATGTAAAAGCAAAAAAAGTTCAAGGACATTTTATGTGGGCACATATGTTTACAGGAAACGTTAATTCAAGCATTTTCAAGCAAGATGTTCTAAATCCTGCAGAACATTTTAAGTAAGTGAGGGGATGCTCATGTACACCTCATATACAGAGTCATTTTGGGTTTCTTATGCAGCAGTTTAACAAGTGAACCTGGGGGATGCTAAAGAGCAATTACACCAGCAGGGGCAAAACTGATGGCACCTGCAGCCAGATTTTATTTTCAGCTTTAAAGCACCACTCAGGATTGAAAACCACCACAGACAAGTAAAGAGTCTAGCCCAAAGGTGAAAACATCTGTCCTGGGCACATTTTAAATGGTTAAAGCAAAGACCTATGATATATATACATCTCAAGTGTTGAAGCCTCCATCGGTAGGACATTCTTACAGCATGTGTTGCTTTTTTTGTCTTATACCTGATCATGGAATATTTCATTCCATGATTACAGCACTCTAGCCAATCTAACTAAGCTTGGTTAAGTTTTGAAAACCACTCATGAGGCGACATCTCAGTTTTGAATGGCAGCTGTTTAATCTGAACTACTGCAGTTTACTACTGAACTACAGCACTGAATTTTACTGCACTGAACTAACTTACAATAATAAAAGAAATCAGAGTGAATTGATTCTAGAATAAAGAAAAATTAAATTAAGGGCTACCCAAGTAATTTTTATTTTTTAAAGACGGGATATGAAAAATGATAGATATAGGAAAGATCTTAGAATTCCCCTCTTTCCAAGTGTGGGGGGGGAAACAGCTGGTAAAACCTGCCGGTAACACAGTGCAAAGAGACACTCTTGGTACACGGGATGAGCAGGACACTCTTCTGTGAGAGTAGGATGACTCCTACTTGGAGTAAGAGAAATAAAATACAGTATGAGAAGATGCGAGACAAAAACCAAGACAAAAACCAAGAATCTAGGAACTTATCTGTCAGAAATGACTGTGAAAAGAGTTTCAGTGTATTCGCTAATCAGAAGCTGACTGAACTGTTAAAGTGATGCAGCAGAAGGAGAACCCAATGAGATCACAGCATGCATCATCCAGAAATACAGAAGTTCTGGGCTATTCTCCATGGCCCCAGCAGAGACCTTATTTGGAAATGTAGCACACATTCCCAGCTATATGTTTTCAATAAAGATGGACTTAAAGCCATACACATACACAGGTTCAGAGAAGAACTATCAGGATTATCAGAAGAAGAAAGACTAGTATTTGAGAAAGTGCAAGAGGAGCATGGCTTATTCAGTCCAAGTTGAGAGAGGGTATGATCACTGTCTAGAAATAGGAAGGAGGAAAAAGAAATATTTCCTGTAAAAGGCAATGCAGGTGCAAAGCCTAACAAGCAGGAAACTGAAAGAAGGTTGCTATCTAATGAACCACAGAGATTCTCAAAACCAGGCTCAACAGGAGCTGTGGTAGAGAAGGCTTTCAAACCAAAGCTAGACAAAGTTCTGAATGTGCTGTGCAACAGCGTGCAATGGCAGTGACCCAGAAAATCCCTTCCAGATCCATGTCACTCCTCCAAGCAGAAAAATCTGAAGCCAGCCTGGTTTTTTATATACTTATCATTCAGAAGCAGACTAACAAAGAAGGAAAAGAGACAAAAATCAACATGATTAACATCATAACGTTTTAGATTTTCTTACTGGTAGCTTCTTAGTAAAGACCTAGGTATTCTGTACACTTCCAAGGAAAATATTTTTAAAAGATATAGATACGTAGGGAGTTGCTGTGCACAGATGCAAAAGCTGGAGATTTCCATTTGTACACTGAATCTTACCTCTATAAAATACCAAATTAATTGAAAGAGATTTGATGAAAATTTAAATAGAGGCATGACAATTCACAAGCAATTAAATGGAATTTTATTTTGTATGTTCGATGGCTGCAGCCATGTCAATACCACCCTTGGAGTTTTAACCAAAGGATTAGCTTTGCTTTATAGTATCAAGGAATAGTTCATGAGAAAAGTGGGTTGGTTGGTTGGTTGGGGTTTTGTTGTTGTTGGTGGTGGGKTTTTTTTGTTTTGTTTTTGGTTTTGTTTTTTTTTCCTAATGCAATGACTTTGCTTTTCAGTAACTTAAGCAATAGGAGAGGAACATGCATAATTTCTTCTGCTAACGACTGGCTCCAAATAAGAAATCATGCACTGAACTACTTGTTTTCCATGTGCTTGCTCTACAATGGAAGTTTCCTCTGTTTTCCTTGTCTGACAATGAAAGATGCACACTTTTGCTTCATCTTAAGCAAAAAAACTGAAGAAATGCAATATTGCAGGATGCATATCTCAACACACAAGAGGCTATCAAAGCACTTGCTCAACCTTGTTTTTAAGAATATTCTGATTGTAGCATTCTTTGATATAAAGCAAAAATGTGTATTACCATAAACAAAGTTTTGAGATTCCTAATTACATAATAGTGAGCATTTCAAACTAATGATACAAAATTTTTAAAAATGGCTGGTAAAAAGAAAAGGCAAATAATTTTGCTTAAAAATGGGGATGATATTTTTAAAATAAAGTGATTTTTGAAAGAAAGGTTATAGAGAATACTTCTGAGATTGATGTACAGAGAGCAAAAAGGTTTCACATTTGCATTATAAAGTAATATATGTAATGTCTCGCTGTTTTTCTGGCTAACATGAAAACAGCACAGCCACGAGACAAATCACTCAAAATATTTTTAAATGACAAGTATTTCCCTTTATACATGACTAATGTTGCAAAATCTTAGAATGCTATGAATTTACCTTATCTATGATTTTTTAATGCTATACTAACRTGCCTACTAGTTAAACAGCTTTATTACTTATTTTATGAGTTTTGAAAGTGCAACTGTACTCATGCCATCGCAATAAAACAGCAGTGAATGTTGCTATAACATCCCCAGCTTTGTTTGCTACATTATTTTATTTCCATTTTCCCCTCATATGGTAGCCAAAGAAAATGAATGAAAATTTTTCACACTGACATGAACTCTTAAAACTACGTGGTATCATGCATTCCTAATATCCCCAGAGTTTCTATTCTGTCACACAGAACAAGATTCTGACTTCTTTGAACTAATACGAATATTTACTAGTTTGGGCAAAGACCTATTTGTGTGTGCTCACTGTGATCATAGAAAGGGAAAAAGTAAAGGACCATTTTTCTTCTTTTCATCAGAGTCTTTAGGTAAGTGCAAACATGTTCCCTAAATTCTGGAGCACCGTGCAGCAACAACTGTGCAGAGCCATTTAAAATTATTTACACAAATCAACACAGAACCATCTTTTACATTAACAGTATTTCCAYTGAATTTTGAAACAACCTGCAGAGCTTTTCTTTGTGGTCTAAGTGTCAGTTATTCAAAACTGTAGTATCAAATTCTAAGTTCAATTAGCCCCTTTTTTTTTAAATCACCTAGCTTTTCCAAATGTCCACAACAACATATTCACAAGGTAATGGTTTCCCAACTTCCTTCAACGACGAAGCAAAACAAGAAGGTCCTACATGGTGCCTGCTAAAACCAAGGCTGCTTTAGAGCAAGGAGACATCATCAATTGAATTGAAGCACCATGTTATTCTGCTTAAAATGCTGACATTCAGATGTGACTTCCAGAAATTTATCTATTTGTGTCCCTGCAGGTGTGCAGAGTTTAAATCACCCCTTATATTCCTGCCTTAGGTCAACAGCATACTAAAAAACACAATTCATGTAGCAACTTATATATTCTACTGACACCATGAAATATTTCAGTGGTGCCTATTTAGGAAGAGATTTTAAAATCAGAGATTGCCAAGCTGCAGAAAAAATAAGCAGCACAGAAATCAGATGGAAATACTAGGACCAATAACTGAAGCCCATTCTACAAATACAATCAGTGAACTTCATCTTTTTTTCTCCCACCTACCAGAAGATAAGCTATAGAGACCCAGGATGTGTGCCTGTACATCACCTACTGCATTAGGTCACCTTGCAATAACCAGAAAATTTGAGAGTCAAATCTTAACCGCTGATTTATGACAGCGCTAGGATGGTCCTTGCTATAACAGCCCATGGTGCAAGAGATTAAGCAGGTTACTTTCTTTCATAAAAGTGGTACACAGTTTAGTCATTTACTACATTAAACATGTTATCTCTGCATGCTTAACTGAATAAAACCCCAGTTGGAACATTGAACCTCCACTTTTAAAAAAAAAAAAAAATCATATTACTCTAACTCAGGAATTCCTACATTTAGTTTTCCCTGGGTACCATCATCACAGAAAGAATAGTAATGTACAATACTAATAGAAGTGGCAGGTGTGGGAGTGACATTTAACTATTTAAACAACCTCTTCCTTCAACAGGAAAGAGGTAGATAACTAGATTTTCTGTATACTACTGCTGACATGCACGCCACTGTTTGTGAAACTACACTTTTGTATCCATTTATTTAGGAATAGCAGCTGTATTTGAGGACCTTGGAAACTCTCTGCTAAACAGAAATATCTGAAATCCTTTGCTCTGAAGTGCAAGAAATCTCTCATTTTCACAAAACTAAAAAAAAAAAATAGCAACAGAAAATAGAACCTCCTGTTTTGGAAATGAGCAAGTCTGAACAGGACAGAAACTCCTGGAGTCAGACAACAGAAAATGTTTGCAGAAGTCATTCACCAACAGGCAAGGAGAGGTACACCTAGCATACAGGCTTCTACAGTTATTAACAGAAACTAACACTGTTTTCATTTTAGTTTGCTTTTTATTCTGCTCCTACAGCTGTGAACAGCTTCACTTTCAAAAGAATTGGTACGAGTCTTCTCTGTTGCCTTAAAAAATTTCCAGACACGGAGTTGATTATTTAAGTGGGACACTTTACAAAGGCTCTGAAATCCATAAATTCATGCATTCTCCTTTTCCTCGTGGTTCCTTAAAAGTGAGGACAACAGAAAAAAAGATCCTTCTACATTATTTATGGATATTTCAAACAAAAGCCCCCTATAGTCAGCTTCTTATTCAAAGACCAAAAAACCTAGCTAAAAACCCACTGGTGAAGTGGGTCAAAACTGAAAAGGCAAGCGCACCAGGGAGACACATCCAAGTCTGACATCTGGTTCTTTCCTGTGCAATCTAGAAGAGTAAGAGCTACTGCCTGCCAAGTATTTGGAAGATTTTTTTCTTCCTAACTCGTTATCAGGAATACATTAAGATTTAGAGGTCAAGCTGTACCCTGATCAGTGAAGCTGCAGAGGCAGAGAGTGTACAATGCAAGTTCTGAAGTACCTTTAGCTGCTTACCTATAAGAAAAAAAACAAATCAAGAGCACAAAAAATGTAGTTGGGTTAAAATGAGAACAGGGCTGATGGTTCAGCAAACCTAGGATATAGCTAACTAAGAAATATTCCCACAATTCAGTTTAGATTTCCCAAAATCTAGAATGATTATTTTTTTCAACAACAACCAAATACATCCAGTTTTCAGGTACAATGTCCTTCATCACCTCATTTTCAAGCCATCGATCCCACTACCAATATTAAATTTATGGTCCAGTTCTGCAGCCATATTCTCTTTTCCAGGCATTACCATGCCCTTTCAAATCATCCCATGTTAGACCTTCCTGACACTCATGTAACTCCTACAGCACTCGGTAGGTTGGCAGGTGCGCAGCAGCAGATAGGCATTGAGGAAACAATGCTATGGATGGAGTCCTAACAGCACAACCCAGCTGGCATTCTCCTGGCTCTGCAGCAATAACAGCAGCACAGAACAGTAAAAGCCTATTTTTAACTATAAAGCAAGACAACATGACTAAATACACAAAGGGAGCAGACCTACAAAATAGCATGACATCATTTTTATGGAATCATTCTTCAGAGGAGGAAAAAAAAGCTTTAATCCATTTTTCTTACTTGCAAAGTCACAGTTTGGAGTCAAGCTATAAACTAATAAATCCTACCCAGTCAGTGTGTCCAAATGACCCAGCACACAGCGCCTATGCTTGTAAGCAAGCAAGCTGAAAGGCTGCAGTCAGATAAAATGAGGCAATATTTATAGACTGGGTGAAAGAAATCACAGGTTGAGGAATTTTGACCACTGGGTTATTGTCTGGTTTTACAATGTGGTTCCTGGCTGTCCATATACCTCTGAAGATCAGGTAACTGCAGTTACCAAAAGGACGCATTACTGCTACCAACCATCAGCATTTGGTCACCAGTCAACCCTGGGACAGCTGAAATAAGTTATCTACAGGTAGAAAGTTGCAAGTGCTACATGGAGCTACATTTTACCATTGCCGTAGCATGTTTTAGCTTATTAACAGATACTAAATGCAGCTATAATGTAATACTTCGCACTTCTTTGCGTCCTAACTCACGAGCCTGCTTTTCCTCCCTTTTCCTCTATTCTTGAATCAAGTCAAGAAGCCGGGGCTGAAAGAGAAGGCTGGTATTAAACCAGTTTTCATATTCCCAGTCCAAAGGAGAAGTGTCATCTCCATTACAAGCTGCAAATGCCATGGAGGTATGCATATATTTGAGTGTAGAGAGTCACAACCATCTTCACATTCAAGGCAAAATCTTCACATTTTGTCAAATAGTTGAGAGCTTTCTGTTGTCATTTACAGTAGTCACTAAACTGGAACTCAGAAGACACGTAAAGAAAATCAGAAAGCCCCTCTGAATTAAAGGAGAGGCACTCACACTCCCATCCACTACCCAGCACAGGGTCCACAAAGCACAGGAACTATTGAAATTTGTAGCAGATCAAATTATTTGATGCCTTTTTAAGGYGCTCCAGACAGGCTTTGGTAGGAATGGCATATTACAGGAGACATCAACTTGACTGCCTATAACACAGGACTCCAGGAAGGCTAGAAAACCAGCCAGTCCAAGCTGTGAGATCTAGCAGGCTACTCCTCATTTAGGAAAATCCTCTTTCACTTTTCCTGAAAAGGGAACTAAACGTGCTGGGATTTTGTGCTCCAACATTTGCAGTGGAGAACATGGATCACAAAAAGACTGATGCCCTTATTTTGAGCTTTTTGACCAGCTTAAGGTTTAGGCCAAGTAGAGAATGCCACATTAGATAAATACCATGAAGTTGGTTCATGGTAGCAAACTTCACATTTGCGGTGAGAGCAACCCAAAAAGACAGATGAAGCCTTTTGGCCAAAGGCTGGACCCACATTCTTGCATATAACCATATTGCACTAGCCTAATAACCAAGTCCAGCATCACAAGCGCAAATTACAAACAACACCCACACAAAATTTTACCCTGTCTTCCAGTTATTTCACCAAATGCAAGTGGTAGTGATCTTTCATCTTTTCCAAGCAAGAAAAAAAAAAAAAATAAAAAAAAAAAAAAAATTAGGCAATAGCTCATCTCCACCCTGATGTCTCAGATGTATGAGGGACTAAGTAGCAGCACTATTTGGGTCAGGTGCTATGTTAACATAAGGCTATTTACCTTCAACATCACCCACATAAAAGCATTGGAATCTGTTGTCCTTCATCTGCCCTTCTAGTATCCCCATACAAACACAGAGTTTAGGAAGGAATGACAAACACTTCTATAAATTCCAGCTCCTGGGCATAGGATCAGCTTTCACAAGCAACCCACTGAGCAGTGCTCGGAGACCCCTTCAGTACAGTTTATTCTTCCTGTGGTTCTCAGCTGAATCATCACCGTCTCAAAATGAACAGCAAAAAAGACTACTGGCAAGCTGACAACATTGGGAGAACCACCAACCATCCAGTACTGGGATACCGTGAGTGCCAGTTACATTTCAGTAACAGATTGATGGGTTAAGCACACAGGGGTGAGAACCCTAAAAAGCCTGCAGACCTGCAGGGGTCATCCAACACATCTCTTGCACTGCAGTTACCACACTCTTTTAAATGCAATACTGAAAATGAAGTGTGGCAGGTACAAGGTTCTTTGGTCAAGGGTGAATCTTGAGACATTAACATCTCATTTTTCTCAGATCCTTAACATTAACTATACTCGTCATGTAGGGTCTTCACAGTCAGTAGTACTTCTCATCCATTGGGCAATAAAGAGCACTGGAAACACTGCTTCAGTGTTTCACTTCAGCTCACCTGCATGAACTCCTGCAATACCCTACTATCAAGATTTTTTTTTTCTTTCTAGTAGTATTACTTCTATTAATTTTTAAATTTAGAGAACGTTAACAAGAATGCATCAATAATAGTAAGTGAAAAGAATTAATATATCTGCTGTTGCAACTAGGATATAAAAAATTAAAATCAGACTTTAATAAAATAATCCTGAGATCCTGAAAATCTTGTATTTATTTCAGTCAGACAAAAATCACACCACTGTGTATTCATGAAAGGGTTAGTAAAATTAGTTCAGCTTTTCAAACATCAAGGATGCTGTTAAGGACTAATTTGTAGCAATTTAAAGCCTAGAACACACCAAGGAATAAAAACTACCCAAGATAGTTGAAGAAAAACAAACTTTCAATAAGCTTAAAAAAAATTGTTCTTAAGAGTTTCCAGCATCAACATCATTCATTATCCCAGACAGCTGATGGTCTGAACACAGTTTAAATGTTTAACTAATTCTAGTTTTACAAATTAGAAATCGTGGTTCCTAATGCTCATATTGTTAAATCACGTGCAGTTATCTTTTGATATTTCATTGATTTTGCAGACAACCTGTAAAGCTATCAAGTACAGAATTATTTTGCAGATGAGCTTCAGGTCACCTCAGCAGCAGATACAGAACATGAGACACTTCCCCTCACTTTTGCATACTGGAGTAGCACCAGCAGCAGCAGCGGCAATCGCAACTGCAAAAACAAGCAACACAACTAACAGCAGTTGCTAATCCTCTTATAAGCTACATATTTCTTTGCATATCACTATCTGAGATTCCCTGCCTTATTTATTCATCCTGCTGGAATATTTTTACAGGTCCATTTGCTAAACTGTTTACGTCACTTGGAAATTGTTTAAGTACAAGCATAAGTACCACTGTTTAAAACTCTCGAGCCAGTATTCTGCAAGGGAGTGCAAATACTTTGCAGGTGGAAGAATCAACTTGAGGTACTGAGGCACAGGATTTCCTTACCTGACTGTGCTTGCTTCTAGTTACAATGGACTTCATGCTACTCTACGTGCATATTGCTAATTCCCTGATATTTTAAACCTACACTACTTAGCACAACACATTCCATTGTCTTCTGCTTTTTAGAGCTTCTATTATTCCTCTGTCTTTATTAACTTATAGAATCGGGAGCAAATCAACAGTACCTTAAGGGATTTAGGATTTTTTGTTTCCTTTGACATTTGGCTTTTTGGTTGTTCAGGGATTTTTTTAATTGTCAGGTATCAGCAGCTCACAATTTCAGCTGGATTTTCAGCATGCCTGAAGATCAGGCAGGAGTGCCTACAACTCAGTAATGATAAACAGTTTGTTCGTCACAAAATAGCATTTTGGAAGAAGCCGACTTTCCTTTTCAGGTTCACATCTGTGTTGTGACTACAAATGACATTTCAGTGTGCACCATCATAAATATCACCTTGTGAGCACTCCAACACCACCGCTAGATTTGGCCACTTTGGAACATAAACCAGAACCGGTAATATTGATAATGCTAGTTTCCCAATTCCCATCGTGAGGCCTGAACTTCTCCTACTTCATAAACTTGCTAAACAAATGCCCTACTGTGAGATTTTCTATGCCAACTATCCATGCTGACCTGAAAAAATTTCAGCTACTTCTTAAGAAGGTAGAGAAAGCAGTTTTGTGCACACACGCACAATATACATATAGATGGTGGCTTTTTTGGTGTGGTTTTCTTTTTTGCTTTTTTTTCTTTTAAATATGTTGTGCAATCCCCAGGCCTTGAAACAGTAACAGAAAGATGGCAGGACATCTCCTATGTGCCAAGGATGTTTTCATTGCCATCTCTACAGGTCACTAATGCATTCACTGTCATTCCTATGAAATGACCCAAATTTTGCTACTTATAAGCTTTTGAGAAAATCTGCAGTTAAATGTTGTCCTGGAGAACAGGAATTTAGCCAGACTCTACCACAGATCTCTGGTAGGATGCCAGGCAAGTCACTTAGAAATCAACCTTTCAGATGATCATTAGGCCATGGGTGACTGAACTGGGCCAATACACAGAAAATTCAAACAACAAAATCCATACTTTGAACACTTACTTAAGCTTAGCTATGCTGAGAAATAAGCATCTTAAGTTCTCAAAATTCTGTCCTTACTTTTTGCCAAAGATTTGCTTCAGCAGAGCTACCTGAAAAATGAAGATAATGCCCCCCCCCCCTTTAATAATCACATGAACACTGTAGTTACAAACACCTAAAAAAAGCCACAGGAAAAAAAAAAAAAAAATTAACGCTTTCATCTTCAGAGGAGGGCTTGAACAGTGTGCCATAAACACAACCTGGCCATTTAAGCAATGAAGCTAGCGCAAAATATCAAACAGCTGCTCACTAAACCAGAGCTATCCATCTTGAGATGAATCTTGTGGAAGATACATGGTCATGAAATTAAAGACTGTATCATAATGCATCTATGAAGAGGCGAAATACTATTCCTAATCACATGAAAAATCCACAACTCCTTTACTGGTCTTCAGAGAGGACTTTTTTTTCAAAATATAAAAATTAAAAGGAAAGGAATAATCAGAAGGAGCGAAAACAGAAATCTGATTTCAATAAGCAATAAAAATAAAGGTGCCTAACAATAACAGAAAAAAATCTGTATCAAGTCCCAGTGCAGTGTAATTCATTAAGATGAACAAAATCACAACCATCAGCAGCTAATAGGTTACTACCTAGTTGGAGTTCTTTTTCATACATCTTTTTTTTTTCCCCAGATATATATACAAAAATAGCCAGCTATGATGCCACCTCAGATTGTTCAGCTTACCAAGCGTAGCCACCTGATCACATCATCACACCTCTCTTCCCCATGTCTTATTATGAGCTGTGCAATGCTCACTCAAAGGACAAATAACTATCCCAGGTTACATTATTGTTTCAGTTATAAAACAATATTGATGATCTCTTCCAGAAAATTATGCTCATTCTGTACAGTTCTAGATTTCTTAGGAAAGCACACCAACCAACACCCTTACTACACATCAAACTAAAATAACCATATTTGAACAATTACCACTCAAGACACTTCCTCAAAATACCACTCATTTCCTTCTCATTCCTGGGAGCAAGGGGGCCACAGATGTTTGTGAACTAAAACATGGTAAGAACAAGCCAAAGATTTGACTTACTGCTTTCAATATCTTTCAGTAATTCAAGACAGATCAAGCACATCAAAAGACTGCAGTACCTACATGATCACTAAAGGAGAGTCACTGGGCTGGCCGTGAAACATATCCTTTATTAGCAGACTTTATTTCAATAATACCCAAAGTAAAAATGTAACTTATCCTTTCTTACAGGTTGTGCATAAGTCACTCCAATGTACCCTGCAATTCATGAGTTGTTAATCATTACACAGTCATGAAAGAACTATGCATCTCAAGCAACATTTTTAAAAGCCATTATACCTGTCAATTTTTTCATTTTTTTAAAATAACCTTGAGTCAAGTTCCTACAAACACCACATACAAGGGAAAAGGAGAAATGAGATAGAAAGATAACATTTTAGAAGGCCCAAATCTACCGTGGGAACCTTAATACGCTAGACCTTCATGTGATTTTTCCACATAATAAAGTAGGTATACGATGCAATGTGTGAAACTTTTCAAGAGACAGTTGTTTCAACATCCACAAAGTGACCATTTTGAAAACATCACTCATCCTTCTAACATTTAAGATTAGGAAAATTATGATCTAGTGCTACAACTAGCACTACAAAGCTAGTTRAGAGGACTCTTAAAATCAGCAAGGATACAGCCAAATAGAACAAGCCTACTGAACTACATGAAATGTGGTGAAGTACTTTAAATACAATAACTAAGCAGAACTACTTTTTCAACAATCCAGCTCTCATTTCTCCACCATCTTTCACCCAGAGCATACTTTTAGTCCCTGTTCAGCAGATGACAATAGTTATGTATCAAGGAACATCACCCACAGAGTAATAACACCTTCAGATAGGCGTCCGTAGCACTGCTTCAAACTCTTCCAATTTATGAAATATGAGGTATGTAGGACCAGTTCACAAAACAGTAGATTTAACTCATATCCCTCATTCCCTAACTAAAATAGTGTGAAATTAAGATTTAACAGCATTAACTAAAATTAATTCACAGAACTTTGTGAAACCTTGCACAGGAGATTTTTGCATTCAATTCCAGAATGTCCCAGCAAATCAAGCTGTGAGACTCTAGGCAGGGATGTCACAGAAGTAATTAAGGCTCTTTCCTTGAAATAAGATCAAGTCAGATATCAAGAAAAGATTTAGGATTCTGCGAACATACTAACAYGAAAATAACTCATCATCAAAAATGATTAATTCAGTAAGTTTTCTTTTTAGGCAAAGCAAGACAAAGTCTGTATACCTTGAAATTCCAAGCTTGCTTTCCCTCTCTACCAAGAATTCACATCTTTCAGTCTCATTTTCCAAGCAAAATAACCTTTACCTGGAAAACAGGCATGGAAAGTTTCATTGCCAAAGTGGTGTTTTTCGCTGAGCTACATTGTGTCCTAACAGTTTCATTTTGAACTTCTATATAAACTCTAAACTAGGGCTTCTGTTCATGCAAAATCTGCAATTGCCTGCCAGCCCTATGTCAAGTATGATTTCTTTCTCTTACATATATGCGGACATTTCTTAAGGTAAACTAATTTTCTTGTAAAGCAATACCTTGACCTTATCCTTTTTATTATTCCTACATTTTGGTCCAGAGAGTGAAATTTATCTCTGTGATTTAATTAACTCAAAATAATACAACTAAAATATGACAGAGCTTGTAAGCAGTCTCTCTAAAATGCCAAGTTAATTTTTCCTATAAGCAATTATTTTATATCAGTTAGACTTGCTGTGTTACCAGAATCAATCTAGAACTTTTCATCAACATTCTTTGGAGAGTAGGAGGAGCAGGAAAAACCAGTACATACACATGCAGCTTTCTCATTTTATTCCTATTTGCAAATTCAAGGTATCCTATTTCTATTTCAGCTTCTTCAGTACTTGAGTTTCAGGAGGAAAGGAGATTTTTTTTTTTTTTAGATTAAGTTCTAAATATTTCATGAACGCCAAATGATTTGGTAACATGAACTCCTTTATACTTAGAATGTAATTAAGAAGAAGGGAAAGGAACAAAACAGTCTACAACAAGAAACTCTGATATGTCTGCTACATGCATAAGAAAAATCCACTAGACACATTGAGAAATGTTCCCAGATTAGTTTCCGTAGTTCTACACAATCAAAACTGAATTCTTGAAGAAAATGTTCCTCCTTTAGAAAGTTCCTGCTATCACATCTTCGCAATATTTACAATTCTTAGCTGTATATGCTGAACATACTGTACACATTCCCGTGCACATTCTAACACACACAGTATGCACAGAACATATATATATATAAAAATCTTTCCAAGAAACAAATTGTAAGATTGAAAATTATGTTGAACYGTATAAAATCTAGTATGAAGATTTAAACATGTTAACTGAGCAATAAGGATCTATACTTCTAGAATCTTTTTATCATGTAAAACCTAAATTTCTAATTCCTGACACCTGAGGCCTTGTTAAATAATGTTTGCTCTTCTGCTTATGAATGCATTTTCCCCAAACAATAAACACAGGCAGCCTATGGGATTAAAGCATGACAAAGGTGTAGCTGACTCACGGGATCAATTAGAAAGCATCAGTACTTACGCCTTTTGTTCACTCCATGTTTTACTAACAGTTTCTGCATTTTCAGCGTATCACAGATGTTAAACGCCATGCTACAAGGCAACAGCACACTAGTACCATACACTAGAGAGAATAAATCTATTCTTATCACCACCTACAATTATATCACTTGTTATACAGCTTGAATATTTCTTTAAAGTTTTAACAAATGCATAACAATTTCAACTGAATGCTCATAGCTTGTTGCCCAATGAAAGTATGTCAGCATTTTTTCAGTAAATTTTTAACATTCAAAAAGAACCTACAGAGTTGCCTTTTCTAAGCTAAAAACAATCTTGAATACAGCCACCGACTCTAAYGCCACCTCAGGTACAGCTTTCCCTCGAAACCCACTATTAAATTCACAAGCAGGAAAGCCCRTGAGCAGGACGACAAGCAGTTTCAATCTCCGTGCAGTTTGCCCGTGACAAGTTATTGATAGAACAAACAGAATTTGCAATACTTACTGAGTGTTTCTCCTGCTGGCCCATAACTCCATGGTTAGCTGGGATTGCAAGTGGTTTCATAATGAAGAAACATAAGCCGAACTGAATTTACACATCATGTACCAATTTCTTATGGATGGCAAGTCACCCTCTACAGCATTAAATTAAAAAGAGGAGGAGGGGGGGAAACCAAGCTGGAGCTAAAAGTGTCACTACTGGTAAGCTCAAAACCCCCCTCGCACTTGTAGTGCAGAGCAGCAATCCAAACGACAGCGTTAGTCTCCATTTTTGCAACACTGAAAGTCTAAGCATGTCAGGATGTACAGAGCCTGATGAAACCCTACATATCCAGCATTCATCCAAGGGAACAAAACCATTCCCTGAGCCTGAGGAATGGGAAGAAAAGAAAAAGGAGGAAAAAAGCTAAAATGGCTGACTGCACAGAGACTCCCTCAAAAAGGCTTAATACAGTATTATATTAGTCAGGGTGCAGGAACCAGCCTCCAGCATTCAGCCAAGCATTGTTAATACTCCTGTTTCATTTGCAATCACACACACTCACACACGCAGCCTCCCCCCTCCACCACTACCCTCCACTCCCCCAGAATCAGGGCAGAGCACGCGAATAGGGACCTCCTCCCCTGGCTGCTAATGATGCTGACAGAGTAGTGACCAGTGATCTCTGTTCCACTCAGCTAACCAAGTTTGCACAATTAATCTTAGCAGCATGACATTGATGGACATTTAATTTTATGATGCCTGTTCCTCGCAATCAAGACAAGCACGTCTACAGCCCAAAGAGTCAGCAACAGAAATACAACAGTTACACACACACAAAAACCCAGAGAATCATGAGTCTGAATGCAATACGCCAATATAATTACGTTATTGTGCTTACTTTGGAAGACCATGGCTGCAGGCAGTTGGCATAGCAACGCACAAGGAAAGCCATTTCCTGGGTAGAAAGAATGCTTCCTTTTCTAAATAAAAAATTCCTCTTAGGATACAAACGGCATTGCTGCTTCCTGCAGAAAGCAAAGACACTGTAGTCTGTCTCTTAACCTGCACACAGGCACACACTCAATGCAGTTCGAGTGATGTAAGTGGATTTCTCTCTCTCTCTCCTCTCCCTCCCTCTCCCTTTATCCACCGAAATATTGAAGTCAAATGGAAGACACATTCCTTGAGGCTCGCCCCCTCGGATACTTAACCATTTCACTCATTAAGGTAGAGATGGACAATGCAGATAAAACAGCAAGCTCTTGCCTGTATCTGGTATCAGCCTCTGAAGATCAAGGCAGCCCCAGAGGGGAGGGATCCGTTCGCTGCTGGCTCCTAAGAATATCACTCAAGTCAGGGTGGGAATAAGGACCCACGTTTACCTCGCCAAATCCTGAACGGAACAGGACTTTTCATGAAGATGAGGATAAAGCAGAGGGTTTGACATCACCTCCCTTTTTCCCCCACCCAAAAGAGTGCTGCTGCAGAGCTGTAAACATTGTTATCAAGTATTTATAAACAGTGCACTTGACCAGCTCCCTCAGATTTTCAGCAGTTTCGCTGCTATGCAGGCCACAGATACGCAGGGGCTGTGGCAGGTAAACATCCAGAACCCTTTAACACGTCATTTAAAGTCTTTCTGAATATAGCTCCTGCTTCTCCATGCACACCAAATACACAAATTCCACTAAAAACAAAACGGGATGCAAGATCTGGAAGAGATTGACATACATATGGCTTTTATAATTCTCTTCTCTGACTGTAATTGTATCTTAAACTCAGAAATTTCCCCAGTCACTCCCATTTACACTATACCACTTCTCCTGTTATACTAGCAACATCATACTGCAGAGGAGCTGAAACACAACGGGGAATGTGCTCAAGCAATAAACTAATTGTCAGCCCTGTACGACATACATCTTAAGTGCCACAATCACTCCACTTGACACAGGGGAGACCAAGCCAGGGCAAACAGGAACATGCCACTCTTCCATTAGGCTTCAACTTTAGTACAGTTCTCCGTAACACATTTACAACACATTCTTTAAAATCAGAGACCATCTGTGCTTAAACTAACTTCAAAGTCTTTTTTTTTTTTTTTTTTTTTTTTTAAAAAAAAAAAAAAAAAAAAGACTTAACAGTTGTTACACACAGGAAAAAAATGAATACTACGGAATGCTATGTCATACAATCTGCAGCTGCCTTCCACCAAAATAACATGTCCGCTGATAACGCGTCTAGTTTGTTACACAGTGATTTCTTTCGGTACTGACAATGACTGCTAGTAAACGAGGCTATAAAAATTAGTGGAAATGAATTCTAGTAAAGCAAGAAAAGATCCTGAAATATCTGGTCTATTTTTTGCATAGTTATTCTTAGGACAGCACTTCATACACAGCACATTTTAAATTGAATATATTTACATCTATGAGAGTTTAATGACACTTGTGCCCTTGGTCTTCTAGTATATGCTAAAAGATAGGTTATTCTTTAAATGACTGAATTACAAAAATTAGTTTAGAATTTTTAAAAGTCTTTGTAATGTGCCAGTGCAACTAACAGATGATTTTAAAATGTTAAGATTATGCTTAAGCCTTGTAAAACAGTCTAATGATGAGTGCAATCAATTTTCTGATGAAGTGCTGACCAGAAATAGCAGAAGTTACTCATTCTAGAAAGCTTAGACAAACCCTCTCTAGTACAAAGTTTAAAAATATTACTTGTTGACAAAGTAATTAAAATCCTCTTGAGTCGGATTCGGTGGTCTTGCGGTTAACACCGCAAGAGCAGAATTTCAGTGTGGTGTTTTACGCTCATGTCAGGAAAAAATGAAGTTCTGCCAAGATAGAAACGTCTCCCCAGCGCAGGAAGGGAGCACATCACTTTCTGAACTCCATTCCATGCACATATACACGTGCATCTTACTCTGCATCAGCTGGTATTTCTAACCAACATCTAGCCTAGGTTTCTGTGGCATAAGCCTTGAAGAGTATACATGAATAAAACCATTAAAACAGTAGTGAAAGTCAAACCTTCCAGATGATGATGCCATGAAACACTTCCTTACTACATATGCTGGTCACTACTATACACCTCTACTTGCCTGTTAGAAAATTAAGTCAGTACTTCATACATGAATGCAAGATTTAAATCAACCTAACAAAGTCTAATTGATGTTCGCGTGCATCAGACTGATGAAAACTTGGTGGTTTCCAAAACAGAAAAAAGCCTCTTTATATTAAAAATATGAAAAGTTATTTTTATGTAATTAGGTGAAGAAAACACCACTCACAGGCAATTTGTGAGTCAAAACAATTTCAAGAAATAAATGGTTGATTTCATTTCCCTATTCCTTCCTCCTCAACAGCGACCACTTCCCAGGTGCAGTGGTGCAGTGTAATCATATGTACTGTCCATTATCAGTTCAGAAAATAATTACATATAAATTATATTTTATAAAAAAATAATTAAAGCAGAAGTTCAGTGAATCATTATGTGTTTCAGTGAAGAATGAATGGAATTTAAATCAGTGTAAGACACCAGAACAATACATCCTGGAAAGTTTCTATCATAAACAAGTATGAATAGTTTATACAAAACCTAACTGCAACTTTGTGTTCATGTGTATTTCAAAATCCATGTAAGAACTCCTTGCTTAGACTTAAAGTTTGAAAAAAGCAAGACATTTTTGCAAATGCTTTTAAGCTATTAAAGTGAGATGTTAATAAACCTGATGTGCAATAATTGGACACGATGGGCTATCCCCAGCTGCTTTCGAAATATTGTATTTATAAGAAAGCTGGCATCTCTTTATGAGTCACAGAAAAGAATGTTAAAAAAAACATTTCAAAAGTAACTACAAACTTTAGGACATCCTTGGACTACCCAYAGGATTCAGGATTCCTAAACAGTAGTTCTGAATTCAAGGTAAAAGTTGGTAGAGGTCTCAGCAGCATGTACCATCTGACTGCAATGCCTCTCAACTTTTTACATTCTAGAACGTAATCTCACACGGATATTATTCTCCTTAGCAGTGTCAACAATGCTTGGAGTATTAAACCTTTTTAGGTTAATGACAAATGCTGCAACAACAGATTACTTCAAATCTTCAATTTCAAGCAGTCACCTCACAACTATTTAGAGGAGTATTTAAAATTTTATACAGATTGCATACACAGAAACCATTCTTTTCCTGAAGCACCTCAAAAACAGAAGTTATCAGCACATTCTCCCCTTCCCTTTAAACACAATGTAAAGTATCATTTCCTTCATGTTCAAAACTTAGGCAAAAGACAACAGAACACTGTAAGGTCACCAAATTTACTGCCACTTCATGACTCCAGTAGCTAGAAAACTGGGGGTGGGGTGGGTGGGGGGGTGGGGTTGGGGGGAGAAGTCCAAGAAATAGAAAAAAAGACCAAGGAATAAAAAAAACCCACAATCACTATGTGTGTCCCAAAAACATTCACAGTGAAGGGAGTACTACACAGATATTACACAGTTGTGTAGGTGGAACAGCTAAATTGAAGAGTACAAGAATGGAGTACATAATTTTAAGTAAAATAAGGCAGAGGTATCTTCGCTTCCCCCCCCACTCCTCACTTGGAAAGAAATGGAGGTTTAAAACCTAATTTTAAGCTCAGGGATATTGGACACAAAACCGTTAAGCTCCCAGAAGCATGCTTCTGAATTTTATAATGCTGATGCTCTCTCCCTCCCACTAGTCTTATGAGAGAGATTGCTAAATAACAATCTGATGCTCCCATCAGATTTAAAAACACTAACTGACACCACTAAAAACGCGGAACAGTAATTCACTCCGAACGCCAAAATACATTTAAATGTCCCATACAATATGAAAGTCTTATTTTAATGTATTTAGGCAAATTCACTGCCAGTAATTTAAATCTCTGGCCATGTGACCCAATTTCATGCAAGCGAGTTCCTGTTTATCAGCATAACGCAGACATGGGATGGTCCAGGCACACCTGTCCTATTTGCATTTTCTCGAGAACTTTGAGAACTTTAAATAAAACTCTGTTGAATAAAGGAAAATTACCAAATACGTTCTCCAAGGTGAGTTTCTATGACTAAAATACCACTTCGGCCAAAACACATGGATAAAGTAATAGTATTTGCCAAATTAATTTTTTTTATTCACAAAGCTGTGGCATTAACATCATTATAACGATGTTCACCCCACCATTGGCAATACCAAAGCAACAGTTACAATGGAGCGATGCCTGCTGTTTTGGTAACACATTTACTAACGTTACAGACCGTTTGAACAAATGCCCTTCTGTTGAGCTGCTGCTGCAGATGAATCTATAATCCGGATCTTTAAAATAATGACAAGCCCAGAGCAGTCAGGCTGGTGCCTCAGCTGGGTGGATGTGCCGTAGACTGCCAATCTTCCCTTTGATGGCAGACTCATTTGTCACCTTCTGTGCACAGCTCTGTTTTCAGTACAGCAAACTTTCTGTTTGCATGCCATCCATCTTAAAATGGGAGCAAATTATAGTATTCATTTAAAACACTTGCCATCGAATTCTCTTACATGCAACAATTACATTAGAACAGACACGAAGAAAACCCGTAACTGATGGATACTCATCCGAAATGTGACAGGATGTCCCATTTCCAGAGTTATCTAATTTAGCTTACAAAAACAACTTGAGCAAAGGCTCACCAGAGTAACAGAGCACACAAACTTTTCTCTGGACTCCATAAACAAAATAAAATTAAAGATCAACATATCTTTTGTGTTCCTTCGACACTTATAAGGTCTTACTTATTAAATTTTACTTGCAAGAAAAAAATCATATTTAGAATGTATGTTTGTGAAGTCACTTTATGTGATGTTTAACCAATTTACCTGTTGTTTTACATAAAGCAAAGGGTTACTACTTACACAAGCCTAAAGTTTAATGCATATAACATGGCTTTAGAAGTATATATGATCATTATTAAATGTTAAAAATTAGACATTAAAATTCGAGATATTAATGACTTCAATTGGCAGAATGGTCACAGATAAAATTTCCTCAACTGTTTTAGTACTTCAGGAGCGTAAAAATGCAGTCTGTCAGGATAGATGAAGATTTTCCCAATGTTCATAAAATTTTCTCACTTTGATGTAAGGACAAGTGTTTAAGGTAACGTGATAATTAAATCAGAGAACATGAGAATGTGCTTACTGCTTTTAAACTGTGAAAAAAGCATGAAAGCAAAAAAGCAAACGCTCTCTTAAGATCAAGAATTATGATATCGGGCATATAGAGCTACCAAGGCCTCTTTACCAGATCTAAACAATGCCTTGACATCCACACCTGCTGGGGACGAGGTTCACTACCGAGAAACAAATCGCCTTACTATCTCGGAGGAAAAACAACAACAAAATACCCACATAAAACCACATATCATTGTGTCCATACCAATTTCACAGCAGGAATCCAGGGACACAAGTTCTTCACTTATGTGAGGCACCCCCAAAATTTCATGTTCTTCACTGTATAATAATGCAGGAAAACTTTATGCAAGCTGGATAACTGCATACCTCTTTCATGTGTATCCTACTGCTGCACTGCTAAAAGGCAAGAATAAAACTCAGGGATTTTTCTGAGGTCAATCAACTGCCCAAATTCTAGACCGTTATGTTCTTTACCAGCCCCATTGAATCCTGTTACCTGAAATAGGCTGATGTGTTTTGAATCGCAAGGATGATTGTCCTGGCACGGAACTGAATGTATCTGAGACCGCCCAAGGCAGGGGAACAATTATTTTATGTTTCAGTATAAAATATTAATGGATTAAAAACAAACAAAACCCAGATTTTTCCAGTCTTCTCTAAATGCTAGCTGGTTTTCTGTTGGTTTTTCTTGTTTGTTTATTCATTGGGAGATTTTGGCAGTAGTGGAGGAGGAGTATTTTTGTTTTAAGCAAATACAATATGCTTTCTAACAGTTTTCCTTGAACTAACTTAGATGCTTTAAGGGAGAATCTGAAACTCTCATCACTATGTTCAAGGTGCAGACATAGATGGGACTGGCAGAAAGCCTCCAGTCTGCCGTTAGGTTTCCAGATTCCCCAAATAATGGCGGAAATGGTGTGTCATTTTTACTACCATATGTGATGTTGAGTCCTTTCTGTCCATCTTCTTGAATGTTTATTTGGACATCTCCTGGGGTAACTAACTACTTATGTCTGGTATTTTGAGGAAGTTTAACTTTGAAAGGGCCGGTTGCTGTTACAGAGGATTTTCATTCACTTCAATTGTCTGTTGGAAGGAAATAACTTTTGTTTTTGTCTCCAGCCACAGTCTTAACCAAGGAGACTCCCCAAAGAGCCTACTCCAGGGGTTCCCAATTAAAATCAACACTAAAAACAGTTTACCGGCATAAGATCATTTTCTTTTTGGAGAACTCTCACCTCATGCCCCTGCATATCCTCCCTTGTGTAATGCACCGTGTGCTAACATATCTTGAGAGCTTTGTCCCCTGGCTCTAGCAACTGTACAGAAATCATTTCTCCAGACCTTTTGCTTTTATCAGTAACAAACCCCATGCAACTTCAGTTGTCCCATACTTTTAAAAATAATTATCAAGCAAAATGAGCCAAATTGGTTTTAAATAGGAAAAAAGTCAAAACACAACACTACATCCTTCAAATAAAAAGACCTTAATATAAAATTCTAAGAAATGCCCTTTCCCTCTCCTCTTCCTCAGTCAAATAAATCAGGTAGCACAAGTAGCGCAAAGTTTCAAACACATGAAAATCCAAGCTATGTTAAACTAAATATACACACTTTACTTCTAATTTACTATTACCATTCACAAATTACTGTTTAAGATCATGACACCAGACTAGAAGCCAGGAGTTGCAGGTTACAGTTCTTGTTTTATTACTAAATTCTTGCATTGCCTCTAATTTCCTCCTTCCTCATCTCAAACTCGTTTGATACGCATGCACTAAAACTCGTCATGGAAGGGTCATGTTTAAGTGTGTTGGAATAGGTTACAGTCTTTGGTGGAGCCTTTAGGCATGACTGTAACATCAATATTTCAAAATATAAAGAAACAGTCTTGCTTTTTTTTTTCTTTTCACAATTGATAACTGCAAGATCAGTGAGGAACTAACATATGCCAGTTGTCCAAGAAAAAAAAAAGAAGTATTTGCAAATCCAAAATAGAAAGTGAAAGAATAACTCACCTTCTGGACTTAGAATCATAGAATAATTTAGGTTGGAAAAGGCCTTTAAGATCATCAAGTCCAACCATTAACCTAACACTAAAAACTACTACTATTATTAATTTTTTAGAGCTTTGAAATTCACTCAGCAAAATGATCATTTTTAATGATTCAAATTAAATACAAAAGCACTATTAAAAGTACTCAGAAATAGAACCTTTTGTGGAAAGATTGACACCAAATACTAATCATTTTATCTTTACGTCACTACGTCAAGCACAGCTTACATAACAGTGGCTCAGATGCTTGGGAAAAAATGAACTGACAGCTTCTTTCCATGCTTTAGTGGGCAAATGTCCACATTAGGACTATCACTCATGATGCTCATCTGTATAGAGATGCCAGTGTTGAAAGGATCTGTATTGGTATTCTACAAATACAATGCATAGGAAGATCCCATTTCCCCATATGTACATGCAAACATTGTTTCTAAATGAACAACCTTACACTACTGAGGACATCTTATTTTAAAAAATATTTAAGAACACATGTATGTGTTTGGTTTTTTTAATCTTCCTCAGCTCTAATCAAGTTTAAGTGGTGGAAATTCAATATTTGTATTTAGTTATATTATGCAACGATCAGTTTAGAAAAAAGTTATGAAAAATTCATTTTTCTGCTGCATGAACAACTTTCTGCTTTGATGACAAACCTCACATTTAGTTTTATACCCTACATCTCAGAAAAGCAATCTTTTATATAAAAGAGCACATCACAAGTCAGTAACAGCAAAAAACTCATGCCACTCTGGAAAATCTACTCTATTATGAACCAAAGTTTCACATATGTGTGGTCATAAAGTATTGGCAACTCTACAAGCTGTAAACAGGACCTAGTGTCAGTAATAGATTTAAAAAAAAGAAACTCAGTAATATTACTGACACTTCAGTCGCAGAAAATACTGCATAGCTTCAGTGTTTCTCTTTGAATTTCCATATCTAATCACAATTACAAATCCAGTTATGACATCAATGTAAGCCCTTCCAAAGGGAATGGAAGAACAGTAAATCCCAATGGATCTATGAGTTCTGCAGCAGGGATGATGTAATATACAAAAATAGACATCCTCTGACAGAAGCTGCAAGTTGAGTAAATAACTCACTGCATGTCATTAATTTTGCATTAGCTTGCCAGTAGACATTACTAAAAGGATGATGAACTAACAATTTTGTTTTGCTTCGGGTGCTACACAAAATAAAATGATAGCATTGCTCTTATATTAACAATAATACATAACGTAATACATAACTTTAAACAGTAATAGTCCCTTACAGCACGGATGAAGGAAGGAAGCCGTGTGGCTAAAAAGGTTGTGTTTTGCCACAATACACAGAACATGGGGTGGGAATTACATATTGTCATCATAACATTACCAGTGGATGTTCCCATAAAGAAACATCCAACTTCTATACAAAAAATGGTTAACAGGAACAACTGCCCAAATCATCTCAGGAATTTCATATTTCAGATAAAATTACCCCACAATTTTTGTAGTGTCTCACTTCAAAATACACCTGCATATATAACACAGTCACACACTTCAGGAATTAGCATTACTGCATGTGTTCAAATATTACATATACAGACTGTGTATATCTATTTAGTATTTCGTATTACTTCCTAGTATGATGTAGGCATCAATCAAATTCCAAGTCATGAGTAGATTATCCATTACCATCATGGAATAATAAAAACAGTTGCTTTTGAAATTGCACACTGAATTTTGTAAATGAGCAAAAGCAACTAAACAAATATCCTTCCTGGTAAAAGGACACTTGCACTTGACAATGTTAAGAACCAGCCCCTTTCTTTTATTAATGGAATGATCAATGCAGTATATTTTATTTTAAATATAAACACTAGAAATATTAAATAAATTATTTTAAACTGAATGTGTTAACACTAGAGACAAATTTGTTTGTGCAAACAAACGTGCAAGCGTGTTTAATCACATGTGCAAACCTGTGATTAAAACACCCTCAYATACCATGCCACTTCCCCTCAGCAACACACTGTAAATTTAGGTGTGTGTACAATTATGTTTTGAATACCATTTCTGTGCTTACATTACTTAAATGAATTCGTTTCAGACCCAAGAACAGAATGAGTCCAGTTCAATTTTCATTTAAGTCAGGTGACCTTTTTGCTTTCATTTTGCATATGGCACATAACAGGACCTTCTCAGCTTCCTTTCTCCTTGCTCTTCACATTTTTCCTCTACCTGGGGGAAAACTAAGTTAGCATCAAGTTCATATAATAGATTTATTTAAATAGGTTCAGCTGCCATAACTCATACGAGCCTCTAAAGCCAAAACCCTCAAACATCCTGCTTTCCCAAACATTTTTGACTACCAAGTATACCAGACACTAGGATCCCCAGTAGTTTTTCTGTGCCTTTTWTCCTTTGTAAATAGACTTGCTTACCACTTCCAAGGTGAAGGATGTTTCAAAAATTGTTTTTTTCCCCACAGCCTCTCCATATACTTTATATATTCGTATAAAGTCAAACCTCTGGTGTGTCCACACCACCTTGTTCGCTGCCCTATCAAATAATTTTCCTAGACTTGGCAAATTAGTTCAGATGTGGTTCTTTCTTCCTAAAACCAAGCTTTTTTTTTTTTTTTAATTTGAATACTCACAATTGATTCTGTGGTTTGTTTTTTGTTTTATTAAGTGAACTTGTATTAGAATGAAAGTGCTAGATAATCCTAAAAATCATCAGGAACATTAAAAGCTGCAGCTATTTACAAGCTTGAAAGATTGACAGTATTCCTTTAAACTAATTTCTTGTAGTTTGGGTATCTGACAACTGTTCCTACTGATTTAAACTGAAATGACTGAAATTCTATATGTAATAAAGATGACTAAGTACACTACTATATTGGCATCAATTTACTGTGTAGAATACAATGCACTAACAAGAATATGTTATAGCAAGGTATATCCCAATACTGTGAAGTCCACATTGTTGAGAAGCAAGCACATATGAGGTATTTCATGATCATTTGTAGTGGTCCATGGAAAGACAACCAGCAATATGTATTTTACAACAAACAAATATATATGCAGAGAAGCAGTTGTATTATGCTGGTTTTTAACATTAAGTCTCATCCCAAATTATACTGGACATCTGTAACAAAGTCCTAAAATAGAATCAGCTTTTTTGAATTCTCATCTACTGTATTAACCACAAGAAAATACTCCTTGTCATCTTGCAAACTTCCACATCGCTTCAGTAGCCACACACACCGAATAGAGGGGAAAACAACCAGGCTTTCGCATCAAATTCAGGCAGAAAAAATTAAAATTTGTATTTTTTTAAATCCTTCCTAAATGTAGAAACATGACATACAACAGTTTTGTTGATTTTTAAAATGTAATATTCCAGACAAAGGAAAAGGCAAATTTGCTTCATAAAATAGAGCAATCTGAACATAAATTTTCAATCCAGGACTTTTAGACTCTCAGCAGACAATGTGAATGCAAATGGTACCAGCAAAAAAAGGTTACTTTGCCAATGCTTTGCAATAACTATTAGTTACAAGAGAAGATGGGGGCAGGAAGCAAGGTTTCTGCAATTTGCTACTGCCTTTCTAGGTGAGCAGGTTTTAATACTAAAAAAAAAAAAAAAGCTAGAAAAAACCCTCATACTTATTTTTTCAGGGAGTTGTGGCTGCAGATGAGACTTGACTCAGCCACATTAGACATAGTTTCATTTCCAGCCCTCTTCTCATTCAAATTTTCAGTCACTTCCTTCAAATAAAATCCCGAAGGACAATACTTGTCTGCCCTTAATGCATCGGCGCAATGACTGGCTCCACAGCACAGTGTGCGAGGATAAATTGGTTACATGCTTGTAGCTTGGGGAAGAAGCCGGGGTTATTGACAGCTCCATGCCCACTGCTCTTTTCCTTCCGACACTGAATAAACGGGTTGTCACCTCACGTGAATCTCAAGCTGAATGGGATAAGAAGGGCTACTAAAGGCAGAGAGACCTTTTGCAGGGATTTCAGCAGCTAGCTTTAAAAAGCCTGGCTGAGGATGCACTAGCAGCAATTTTCATAAGCCTGTTAACTAATCTAAATCTGGACAGATTCTCACAGAGTGAAAAACCACACACTATAGTTTCTGTTCAGGGCTATTCACAGGTGCTTCAGTGTTTTATTTACAGGCCTACCTGCATCTCTCTAAATACTCCCCAGTAAGTTTTGCTATTTTGCCTTTAGCAAAGTAAATACTAATAACCAGCTCAGCAACACTCAGGGCATGACCAATTCTTCACAGATGCACTATAGCAGCCACAAAGTTCATTGGCAATAAGATATTGCAAGAAAAGTCTACCCTTTTTTAAATTCACGCCATAGGTGACTATTCTATCCTAAAATTTAAAAAAAAAAAAAAAAAAAAAAAAAAAAAAAAAATCAGCCTAAAGCAGAAGAAAAGCCATGTAGGTTCTCAGGAGAAAGAGCCCACACTCTTTCAGTCCAGTCACTCAAAACAAGGGCTTTTCACTGAAAACATTACGTAGCCTTAAGTATAGATACACACAAAAGAAAATCCACTTTCAGAAGTTAAAATCCAACTTCTATTACTAATTAAGGAGGCATTACACTAATCTAAAGACAGTTTCTGACACATTAGAAGTACAATCAAAAATTTTCTATCAAAAACAAGGTTTTCCAGATTCAAGTAAGAACAGGTCAGCCTAAACTCATCAGGATTTTTTTTCTTCCCTGAAAAAGAACAGATCCATTTTACCAAAATACAAATGGTGGCAAAAAGGATGCCATTTTATCAGTCTGATAAAACACATTCATTTTATTTCCATACATTGTGAGGTTTCTATTTTCCTCATCCTAGAAATCAGCAACACTTGTTCCAAAAGTAACATGTCGAAGTACAATATTCAACATTAGATTTTATTTCAAATGGTCTTTCAAGGATTAGGGTAAGTTATCAAAATATTATGAAGTATTTCAAGTTCCTATCATAATTTGAGGAGCACATTGTCACTCTTAGCCATAATACTTTAGTAACCATAGGTTACTCAGGGCTCATTCCACTGAAAAACTGGTGAGCGCTGACCTCAAGGTAAGGAACTGGGTTCCTAAAGGAAACGTAGCATATTTGTTGAAGAAAGAGAGAATTTCAGCACAGAAATCACTTGCCTATGATACTGGAACCATATTGAAATTTGAACCCTCTAAGTCTTTTAAAGAAATGAACAACGTGATACAGAAGGAACTTTTAAAATAAATACATTTCCTGATAAAATATCATAAGAATTCACCAAAGTAATACTTGAGGAAAGGAAGAATTTTGAAGCCAAAGGAAAATACTTTTAACTTCTTTTCAGCTCTAACACAAGACACTTCTCAATCATAACAGTGGAGACATTTAACAGTTTGACAAGACACATTCTTACCAAATGTTGTATTTGGTGGATGCTCAAGTATTTACTCACTTTGCCATCGACAAATGCAATTACAAATGCAACTTAAGTTTAAAAGATGCCACTCAGATCTTCGGATTACTTTGACTGTATTTGAGATCTGATGTCAGTCAAAACTTCTACATCTTGTTTGGTTTGGTGCCATTCCAAGATACTTGACTCACTTGGGCATACTTTTCTCCCTAGCTTGGCAAGCCTGTGTCCAACCCTTCAGCCTTTCAAATAATGCCCATTTACACATACTTCGATAGGAGTCTACAAAATCCAACTGCTTTATACCAAATCAGTACATATCATCAGAACAGAAAACAAGCAAGAAGCACTGCTACAAGTTTTCAGCTAACGAAAAACTTTCCGTTGCACCTTTGGTGCTCATCTTGCCATGCTCCATTTAGTGACTTACAGGTACTAAACAGCTACAGGGGGCCTATTTTTTAAATCAAAATCAAAGATGTAGTCCTCCTGGTCATGGAAGAGATACTTGACTGAAGTGTCTGTCAAACACTAAATATTTTATATATACCCTTTACTTATTGTACTCCATTTTCTCTAAATCACAGGACATCAAARCAAGGAAGAAAGGTCAATCAAGCTGGGCAAGAGACATTGTGCTGTCACTAAATTGCACATTTAGATTAGTATTTTTATATCATAGTGAGACGGTTCAAGTATCAAAGCAAAGGCTAGGAGGCAATTTTAGTCATAACATTGAATCAGTATTATGATATCACACTGCAAACCCACAAGTAAATTGTTAGTGGACCATACACAGTAAGTTACAATACCTGAGGTTTAGTGCATTCCTGTGAGCCAAAATGAAATGAATGCCATATAGGAGGAAAGGAAAAGATGAACATTATCAGACATGCCATAGTACATTCCACTACTATGAAGATAATGTTAAAGTTATGTTAATGAGGGTCCACCGTCCCCTACAAGTTGACTGTATTGCAGAAAGCCATAACACAACAGAGCACTGCATTTAATTTTTAATTCTTGAGAAGCACAGCCATGCATCTTCATTTAAGCTCTACATTTCGCTCTATGTTTTCACAGAGATATAGAAAACTTTCTTCAGAAAATACTGTTTGAACTTTCTGAAGAAAAGCATTTAGAGACTACTGCAAATAAAGCATTAATAATTTATCAACAACAAAAATAATCATTCTACATGGTAACCACGGATTTAGGGTAAAACAAAACATAAGAAAATTACACATTTTGTGATGATTTTGAGGATGCTATCAAAGCAGCTTTATTACTTTGAATCTCATGTACCTAACACCTAAACCAGAACACATCCACAAGGAAGAGCTAACTTGAAAACAAATGCATCGTATTAATCCTTTTTCAATTTGCCTTAACACATTATTTACTGCAATATCTGAACATCTACATTTTTTAATGCTTCTTTGTTTATTTATCCAAAATTCAGAAGTAGAACCAAAGATGAGACCCTGACAGATGCTGACCAAAGAATGGATGGGCAACAAGCCCACAAGATCTGTGCTATAATATGATTTGAATTCTTGTGTTTCCAAAAAACCAAACCAAACAAAACCAAACAAACAAAAAAAAGAAATTAAGACCAAAAAAATGAGGTCAAGGGACATAAAACAGGAAGGGAGAAAAGACAATGCATTCTTTAACAYGTATGGTTAAAGCAATAGAAATAATATTGGTGAATGGGAGAACAATGTATACAAGATCACCAAGTACTGTAAAAATAGGAGGGAATGGGCCAGCATGAAGAGTCTTGACTACACTGTAAAACTCATTTGAGCTTATTTGACTCTATTTGCATGGGGGGGGGGGGGGGGGGGGGCGGGGAGTCGGTCATATGCATTATATTACACTTTTTAAAGCAACATTTGACTATAATTATTGCAAATTTTACAGTTTCTTTGGCAATCTCTTCCAACTCAATATGAAATCTCGCTTGCAATGAATTTCCCAACACATACACAAAATCATTATGAACTCACACAACAGAATGGCACACAATGGRCTTTTGCTCTTAGTACCAGAGTTAAGCTTACAAAAACTCGTTAGGCATACCTGAAGTGAAATTTATACAACAGGCATGGACCTACGAATGCAAATGGCACTGTGTGTAATCTAAATATTGCCCTTCTAGAGTTAGATAAAAATCACACTAGAACTGTTTGCTAAGCACAACATACACATTTAAATAATACGAACAAAAGTAATTCTTCCTGTAATTCCTACAAAGTACAATACCACGTATTTATTTTTTCAAAAACAGACCAGTAAAATATTTCATCTTCAAACCAAGTGAACTGGCTCAATCCATAATAAATTTAGAGGCAATTAAAACTGCACTGAAAATTAAACCATTAAAAGCTGTTGTATAAACGAAAACAAATTGTTGGCATAAAATGTAATTATTCAACTCATGAGGAAAAGCCTGTATAATTAACAGATGTAATCAAACATCTACACACTTACAGACACACATTGAATATACAGGGAACTGGCAAACAAGTCAAGGAATACGGATAAAGAAGGAAAAATGGAAAAAACCTACAACTGCATTGGACCAAAGACAGTATATTAAAAACACTAAAGCTCTAATCCTGCAAATTCATATGCATGTGGCTTACGTTGTGCAAAATTCAGCCCAATGAACTCAATGAGATTAAATATGCACAAAGTTATTTATGCCCATGCCTTTATGGTTCTAGCAGATTTGGGGGCTTAAACAAATAAGTGAGAGCCAAAGACAAACAGCTTTTCCAGTACTTTGCTTACAGCTGAAATCAATACCAAACAAACATATTAATCTAATAGAGCTTTTCTCAATTTAAAAGCCATATAAAATATTTTGTAGAATAAGTTTTAATTATTGGTTTATTTTCATCACAAGAGAAAGCCTGGAAACTTTCAACATGTAAGATTACCCAAAAAAAAGAAATCAAGTAAAATGACCAACTGATCTCCCTGATGATGGGCAGACTATGTAGCTCACTGAAACCCAAGTATAAAGGACTCTTAAGGCAGAGACCAGTAAAGGTTAATTTGACATTTAAGTTCTGGATACCAAAAGGAAAGGACAGATTTAATCCAAGGATTTGGCCTACTGCAACGCAGCAAAGTCATTTTCAGGCAACCACCATTATCATATACATGAATGAGTGCTTCACTAACTGACCTTTTAACACTGTACACTAAACTATTCGTACAGGAACCTAATATCAAAAGGAAGTAAGAACATAGTTTCTTTCACAATTTCAAATAATGACTGGAACATTAAGAAATAATACTTGACATTCACAGTCATAAAAAAATGCACTTTCAACTCTGAACTAAGATGCAAGTTGCACACATGTTCACGTACTAATGGAGCCAAATTCACAGTATTTTAAGGGGAAAACTTCCCCACAGAAACACACTTCTTTAAAAATACCAGCAAGTTTAGCCATTTTGATTGTTTTATTTTCAGTAGTTTTCCTGTTTATGTTGTTGTGAACCATAAATACAGACAGCTTACCGTATGGTAGCCTCTAGGTAAAGGTGGCTTCCCCATGGGATAAGGGTCAACAGTATCAATAATTGTTTGTCGCTCCCCTTTTTGGTTGATTTTCCTAAATCTTCTCCGAGATTGCCTATGAGAAGCTTGACGCTGAAAATACTCCTCATTTTCATCCATATAATCAACCTATAACAGATGCAAGAAAGTGTCATTTCCCACAAGACATAAAAATGTTTCTTATGGTTAGAAACACAACAAATCCTATTTTCAAAAAACAGCAGTTGGCTTTGAATTTCCTGTATTTTCAGCACTAAGACTGAAGCCACTACTGGGGGGGGTGGGAATCAAATGCCCACAGGAATGACAAAAAAAGTAAACATTGGCATGAACAGCATCACTGAGTATGAACACTTTTCAAAAATGACCAAAGAAAAATGGTCACCCCCCCATTCTGTCATTCCTCCCCTTCTCATTCTTCCACAAATACAAACATTTCACCACTCAATATATTACAAAAAGAAAACTTGTATGAGCGCGCATTTGGTAGTTTTCCTACTGACCTCTATTTGTCACTTGGGATCTTCCCTAACCAACCTATGGCAAAGGCTTCGCTCTTCAACAGGCAGCACTGGTTTTATTATTCACTTCAAATATTTTGGGAGCGTAAAAGAAGGATTTCTAATAGACTGAATTTACATAAAAACAAATCACTTCAAAACAACAGCAGGGAGAATTAAAAAATACCTATTAGGTATATCCTAATATAAAATTAGTCTTCTCAGTTTCAGAGTCTTCAAAGTCATCCTAAATTACTACACAAGAGTATACTGCAATGAAAATATTTGAACTAGGAATTCTGGCTCTCCTGAAAGAGGAGAACAATCTTTTTACAGTAATTTGGCTGAAAATCAACATCTCTTCTGTGTTCTTCCTACTAATAGAAACCTTACTCCAGACTAACAGGGAGATGAGAAAAACAAAAAAACTTTCAGCATTGGCCATATACGGGGATTCAGTTAACTCATTCTTCTACTCAATTCCACCCCCCAGGGGGTAAATAGTATTTCTGAAGATGCAGAGAAGCGCTTATGAGGCACCTTGCAAGACTTCTCTGTATTTTTCAACAAGGAAAAGAACTATTAGACAAAACACTCCCAGGAATTTGCAGCGTATCTGTGTCAGAAGTGTCACATCCTAGTCAGCTCACCACACCAAATGCAACTTTGACTGTACTAATACAAGGGGATGAGCACAGTTCCTGGTTCACCAGGAGGAGCTGGTAACACTTAGCCCCTCACCACTGAGTATCTATTTCACATCTGACACAGTCGCACCCACACTCTACACCTCTCCTGCCTCTCCCGCCTGCAGAGTGACCCCATCCAGCCCTGAGACTGAAAGTTACTGTCCCCGACAAACTCTGGGGATAGGATTCTTTCTATTCAAGGTACAATTATTCCTTTGAAAGGCTGGATTGAAGTGTTCAATTTCAGCTTTCCCAAAACTCTCGAGGTTGGTTTTTTTGGACTAAGATGACACATGAGGGAGTACCTGCCCCTGACCCAACATTATCCATCAGTCCAGAAGAGTCATCTCCTTTCCCTATGCCTATCTTTCTATCACTCTTCCTTATAACTTATCACAGAATGCATGAGAGAGAGAGAGAGCATGCCACATAGCTACCACCAACTAAATTGTATACTTCTAGAGAACAAATCTGGGACAATAAACTTGTTTCCCAAACTTGTGGTCAGCTACGAGTTACACAAACYGGTCAGACAAATCAGGGGGCCAATACAGGGGCAAATGGGGAGGCATAACGGGCTGCTGTTGAGGAGCTGCTCCTTTACAAAGTAAAGTTACAGAGAGCTTCAGTTAGGGATAGCGAAAAAGCAATTGGCATTTCTCACATATGCCTTCCGTGTCTCCTACTATATTGTATTATCTTCATAAGATGATTTTCTTAATTAGAATTGGAAGAGGGAGATACATCATCAAACATCCTGCAGAAAAAGCTACCGTTACACWATCATCTTTATCTGTTTACAGTGAAATCACAAAGAGCTTAAAACCCACAAAAGAATGCCTACATTTGCATGAAGTTAAAAAGCTACTTTTTTTAACCAATCAACTTTAAACAAGTAACCTAATCTCTTCTACAAGCCTAAAGCTATAACACAATTTCCTGAGCTTCTGCAAGTTTTACAGAAACTGTCACTGTTTAGGAAAAAAACGCTTAGTGTCACAGCCTATATTTGAACTATCATCTATGTATGGCTTAGATAATTGTCATGCCTGTATTATGAACTGATCAGTCAGTGACAGAGGAAAAAAAAAAACCACAACATTTAGCCCATTGATTGTGCATTTGTTCAGATGATACACCCTGAAGTGGCAACTAACAACTTTTGAGCCTGTGAACCCTCAGAGATGATGCTATTCTGCCACTGGACTACAGCAGATACTGTTAACGAAATAACCTTCACCCAGAAAAGTTGGTAGAACTTTAAAATGTTCAAACTGCTTCTTAAAACCTCAGACAGCTGAGAATAAATTTAATTCAGTCAAACACTAATTACTTAAGCTAACCTGAGATTAATACTTTAAAGCATCTATGCTTACCTATAATAATAAAGCAGCTTAAAAAAAAAAAAAAAAAAAGAAAAAAAAAAAAAAAAAAAAAACAAAAAACCAAACCACACACCCCACAAACTGTTCCACTATTCTGCTAGCACAAGAAAACTTCAGTTTTACAAGAAATCTGCAAAAGTAAATGTAACAACAATATAAAAGATGCCTTTATCACTCAAACAATGCAAGTAGGTGTGCAAAGAATGGCAAGAAAGTTATGCATGACATCTTAGATTTATAAAAAGATCATGTGCAAAACAGAAAACTTTGAGTTTTATTGGAAGTTGAAGTGTTACCAAAGCTGGTCTGTAAAATTTGAAAGCAACTGAATGAAAATATTCTTACCACAATCATTTCAGATGGCTCTAAAACAATGCATTCACAGCCACGCCTGAAGCTTCCTGCAGAACGCTTGCCAAAACTGAAGAACAAAAATACTTCAATCAGAACAAAAATAAGAGCTATAACACAATCCATACATATTTACATCTTCTCCAGATATTGTAAAGCATAGAAAAAAAAATGTACATACCTCTGCACAATACAAGTTTCATACATATGTCCTTCGACAAGTAACTGATACCCAAGGACACCTRTGTATTTTGTATTTACATAGTTTACTAAGAGTATTTGCTAAATAATTCTATTAACACTAAAACAAGTGTCAATCAAGTGCTGTCTACTGAAGATGCATGGTTGATTCTGAACTACATTAGAGTTTGATCTCGTATCTTCTGACATTACAGTATTAAGTTACCTAAGCCATCTGCATTTCTATAAAGAAAGCTAACTAGCATACCAAGGAAAGAATGAAAAGGCTGATCAACTTCAATTAGCTCTTTTTTACTTAAAATAAATTAATAAAATAAGGATGCTGGACGTGAGAGTATTCCCAAATTGAATAGATGAGGACAAAAGGTTGTTCTGCCTTTCATGACACATTCCCACCTTAGTACAATAATTAAGCATGATACTATTTTGCTTCCCATAGGATAGAATAGAATAGAAAGCTATTTTAGTTTCAGTTTCTGAAGTGCTCTGCCTGTATTAAATGAATGTGTGTGCCTGCAGGCTTAACTGCAAAGAATCCTCGAAATGCAGCGGTAAAGGTGGAGTGCAGAGAACCAGTACATAATTCAGTGAAATACAAGACCTTTATGGTTAGATCCTTAATCATACGCCGTCAGAGTGGAAGAAAAGACAACCAGCTAAAGTTTGTTTCTGGGGTGTGTGCTTCCCCCTCCGGGTAGTTCATATTTAAGCCTGGCAGGTCAATGCCAGACCTTTCCCGTCACAGAGGAAGGCAGGACACATGACAAAATGGCTGGAACTTCGGGACCCCTCTTGTAGCCTGCTGTAACAAACCTGCCCTTAAATTTGCCAAGAGCCAATGTAACTATTTAGCCTTTCCCTTTCTTCAACYCGGCACTGTGCAACAGGCATGGGAAACCTTCCTATCTGAAGCTCACAGGGCAACAGCTATTAAATAAGTTTATGAAAAACAAACCAGACTCAATAAAATTGTAAAATCTGAATTTTAACCAATCCTGTAATGCACAGTCATGGTGCCAAGCTTAAGCTACGATGTTTGTGAAAAATAACTTTTTTAAGCTTTATTTCATAACAAGCAAACTGAACAAGTTCATATACCATTCAGAACAGTATATCTAGCCAGTTTATATCTATTCTTCTGTCCCGCCTGGCGATTAGTAGAAATGAGCAATTTAACTTGCTACCCCAAAGGCTAATCTCTTGACAACAGCACGTTTATAGCTCAAAAAGAAGGCAGTCGGATATTGAAAAGAAATGCCAGCTGTGCTTATTCATCAAAATAATAATCGCATTTAATGGTACATGGGACTTCTACAATAGAAAAAAATTTCCAGAATACTAAGCCTCTTGAAAAGAAACATTCAATAAAGAAGTCTCTTGACAAAATGCGTATTTTCCTAGAAGCAAACAGATGCTTCCTCCTATAGTCCAGCAACAAAACACAGGGTGCTTTACTCTACAATGCCATCTTGAATTTTATACATTTTCAACTACTCTTAAAGATACCAGAAAATGAAGCCATTATCTTGATTCATTAGACTGTTGCAAAAGTGACAAACTCATTTTCTTGGTCATTAACCTGATCCATACACACAGTTTTTCCTTAAAAAAAGGCAAGGAGGGGGAGAGAAAGGAGAAAGGAAATCAACTCATTGATTGAAAAACAACAATGCAAAAATGGTGATTAGGAAGTGAACCTATTTGATACTCTAATTGAAAACAAACACAGAAATATTCCCTTTCCTCTTGCAGATCCTTGTCCCCCTCTTTGTAACCATTGGTTTTGGTCTAGAATACACTACTACTGTATTTTTTTGCCAGCCCATTTTCTAGCCTTACAGCAAACACTAATTTCAACAGAAAATGCATATACACTTTTCCACTCCACCATTTCTTCTTCCTCTATTGCTGTCTGTAAGTATCAGCTTTAAACTTCTGCCCATTGCTAATCACTGCCAAAAGTTTCAAGCTTTAGCAAACACAGTAAAAAGAAAAAGCTGTGTTTTGGATGTGCTTTTCTATTCTTGAATAACTTGTTTGGGTTTTGCCTTTCAGCCCAAGGGAACAGGTAGTCAACATACTAAGACAGAAGGCATGCATTGAATTACTATGAAGAAAATTCTTGATTTCTGTTCCCAGTAACACACTGGTTCTCGCAGCAAATAACCACATCATTGCTGTACTGCTCAGATTCCTATGACAGCACGAAATTTATCAGAGCAGACAGTGCATCACACGTATATATTATCTTTGACCAAAGATCACAAGGCACTTCAGGCTGCAAACAAACTCTGTAATCTTTGTGAAGTATTGTAGGCAAGAAGACAAGTAAGTCAAGGCAGAAGGAAGTTAAATGACCTTTCAAGTGTCACAGTTCTCTTCTCAGATATGCCATGCCAGCTAAACCTCCTGACTTCCAATCTGCTGCTGAAAATTCACCATCAGTGAGGAATTCACATAATCAGTGAAAATTAGGAAACTCTCTTGTCACTGTCCACTACATCTGGGCACTTCAGAAGTGTCCAACACTGACTGTGGTAGAACATCCATCACAGTCTTGCATACCATCCGTTGCAGAACCACACTTTGATACCTACACATGGTCACAAATACCTCTTGTCGTGCAACTTTGAGAAGCAACTGGGATCTTAGGGCACCGCCAAGCCCACTGTTTCAATTCAGAAGACTGACAAAGTCAGTAAGTCTTATCAGAATTAATTTCTCAGAGCTTCGCACAAGAGCAAAAAGCAAAGATCAATGAAAAAGGACTTCAGTGACACTCCTCTCCACCTGAAATCCCTAGCTGCAGTAACCAGCCACTAGGCAGGAGAAGCCACCAAACAAGCTTGATTTAATTGAAAATAAGTTAGTTAAAATATTAGTAAGCAGTAAAAAGAAGCAAATACCCAACACATAATACAGTCTGTTTACTGAGCTGATCAAAAAGCCCAAGCTGTAAAGTCTTTTATAAAACACCAGGAGAAGAGCTTCATACAAGGGACCACAAGCTGGCATGCAAGCTGGCTTGAGGGATCCTAGGTATCACAAAGAAACAGTAGCTGCAAATAAAGTTTCAGTGGACGGGTTGACAGATTATCTTCATAATACCAGCTCTATTTTAGTAACTTCTGCTAGACACTGTTCTTTCCAAATTTTGATGCTAGACCAGACTTACCATAGAAAGTGAGTTTGACTACCCAGATTTACCACGAACTATGCAGCCTACATGAGCACTGGCTAGCTGAAGTTAAATGCAGAAAGCCTTTATTTGCCAATTTCAATGGACCAGGGATTTGACAAATTTATTCCTTCCCTTACTGTAGTGTGAAATAAGCCTGTGGATGTATGACTTCACTTGGGAGCTTAAGGTTAAACCACATTTTTGCGTTTAAAACGCAGTAGAGAATTTTACATAATATACACTTCACATTTGGTTGTATCATATTACGCCTTAATAATTTCAATCAAAATTGTCTTATTACATAAAGATAAAATCTTCTCTCCTACCTAAACATTATTAATTTTAACTCCTAAAAATAGCAACTATTAAGTCAGTGATGTACCTGACAGAATCCCAGCTTTGCAACTATTTTCTCTAAATCGGCGATGTGCATGAGAGAATTTCACCACAGGAAGCTCAGGCAGTTTAAAGTTATCTTTGCGATGGTGGCTGTCAATATGGGATGTAGAGGTTATGACAGTAATTTAGATAGCAGAAGGCTGCCCAGTTAGGATATTGCTGCCTCACCTAAATTCCCCAAAGAACCTTGTTTTGCAGCAGTTTTTCCAACACTTTTTTTCCTGCTACCACATAAGCTCTGACTTGAGGTTCCCTGATTATTAAACTTCACAGATGCTCTCCTCATTACCTGTCCTAGAAGCAATTTCACTTCTGGAGTCCTTTTCTATCACAGGTACTTTTATTCCCCATAAAGCTACTGAATGCATGATGTGAATACAAATCTACTTTTAAAAAACCTTAAAGACACACAAAACAATTTTATTTGCAGGAATCCACTTTACAGTAGCAATTTCGAAAGTGGATGATAAAAAAAAAAAAAAAACAAACAAAAACAAACAAACAAAAAAAAACCCCAAAAACCTCTTACAAGGTTAAATGTTCTCCCCAAGCAACTGCTCCCTAACTATACTATTCCCTGAAGCAATTGACAAAAAGTCTAATTTCCCACTTGACTATTCAAAAGCATTATTTCCAAATAAATTCACTAGTACTAAAAAAAAAAAAAAAAAAAAAAAAAAAAAAAAAAAAAAAAAAAAAAAAAAAAAAATTTGGTCACTATGTGTATCAAAAGCAGGTATTTTAATCCATATATGTCATTTACAGCTTCATTTCCACTCTAATGCATTCTAAAATTGAGTTTACACTGACCATAGGTAACAGCTCCCTTCTCCGAAAGCATACCTTACTACATACATATCTCATCTTACAACTCATTATACTCAAAACATACACAGTTGGCTAAAGAATGGATGTATTACAGTTTACAACATGCTGGTTAATAGAAGACAAGTTTTAAGTGAAAGCTAAGGGTTTCCATGTTTCCTAAGTTTATACTTTCAGTTTTTATTAAAAAAAACCTTTACAACTATAAAACTATAATTAGTGCATTCGCTAACAAACAGCAACATGAGAATAATTTAAGACCGCTGCCTGCATTTCTTCCCCTTCAAATTTATTAGATTTACTAATAAACCAAAACAACAAAGTACCYCAATTAACTGAAACACCTAAGGATACAAGCAACACATTAATTTTTGTAAGGACTTACATGTAGAGACAGCCAAAAACTTCCAGGTATTGAGGGCGACTCATTCTATCCTTTCTACTGTTATCATGACACTGGAGRACAGAGCAGTTTTCTCCAGACGTGACCCATCCAATCCCCCAGGTCCCCAGACATACACGTACACGCACACAGATGCTCTTTTCAAAGCTTGCAGGAAAGGCGGCAGCTACTGAAGAGGGAACATTTCCCTATCAGCATTCAGCCTTGTCCCCTCGCCCGGGGCCTCCACATTCCTGTTTTCACGTCAGCCCAGCTCCCAAATGGAAAGTTATTTCTCAGCACTGGAATGTAAATGCATTCATCAAAAGTGATGCAGAATCTGAAGAAAACTCAACTGACGACGAACACCAAGAAAAGGTTTTTCAGTGAGAAGCTCTTTTCTTCCTTCCTCTTAAAGATCAAAGATCACTCACAGAAAACCCAATTTCACTGGTGACAACTATTTTTCAAAAAGGACATACAAAACTTTAGGTTTTCCTCCTATCATGTAATCTTAACCTTTATTTCTTTTGATATTCACCACCTTGCATTAGCTTAAAGTAATAATTAACTCACACATGAATCACAAGTCTTAGTGAAACTAAGTTTCACGAAGAAAGCTCCACAAAGTATGGTCATCTATATCGTACACATTCTTCAGCACATTTTAAAGTGCAAAATATTGTTATAGTTTTATGTATTTGCAAATGCAGTACTTGGAATGAAGCTGCTGATTTAGAATAAAGTCTATTTAATTGACATTTCCTTTAAGTCAAAAAGCACACTCCATTTAGACATGTTCTAGAGCAAGGAAAAATACAAGTAACACATTTTCTTGTTTCTCAAGTTCTTAGAATTTTCTATGGTACATTTATGCAAGCAAATAAATTCCATATAAATTTTACTTTTAAAAAAAAAAAGTTCTCCCAGATACTAAAACTAGAGATGTAATGCACGATTATTGAAATGATTTATGCCAAAACTCTAGCAATCAGATATTCAAAACCTTTCTTCTGAAGTTTTCAAATGGGATGTTCGAAAAAGCCTATGGCTTAAGATCACTGCTGTGCAATATTTGCCAATACAGGACATCTAAATATATGTGGAGATTAAAGTAAATGTTTCCCCTCCCCCACCATCCCTGAAATTAATCCTCTTCTCTTGTAGACTGTACCTGAATAAATCTGTAAGCACAAGGCTTGAGTTGAGTTCAGTTTCCCAAGCTTTTAACATAGTCATAAACCCAATACCTCCAAACTCTTTTTGTAAAAACTACATTGCTCCAGTTGACATCTACATTTAGGAGAATCACAGAAAACTATCAAAATTAAGTACAGAGGTATTGTGTTAAGCATATTTAGAATTTGAAGTTATGTAAAGAGAAGAGTCTCCATTTGCTTTTGGGTAGCACCCACCCTGCAAATGCTATTACTACCATCGCTATTTACATTCAAATGCTCTCTACTGCGTTACCCATCTTCCCTCTACCCTTCACTTCTCAAAAACTCGCAGCACAGAGGAACCACCGTTCCTCTGGACGGATCATTTGCTGCACATCCCGCCCGCACATGTTGCGTGGCACTGCTTCCTCATACCAGCGCCATGACCTCAGCCACGACCAGCAGCTGCTTTCCATCACTGCATCAATTATTCTCTGATGATACAGAAGCAAACATGAGCGGAATGTCTGGTCTCTGACAAATCCCAAAGTCAAATCTTGATATAATAATCAACATTTAACTTGCAACAACGCCAAAACGCGTTAGATTTAGTTCTAAAGCAAACCAGTCACACTGAATTCCTGAATGAAATATTGTAGAGCAGTAGTTATTTGAAGTCTAGATGGAAAAAAAATGGGGACTATTTTCGAGCTGCCGCTTAGGGAGATAGTAAGGGATCCAGTCAAGTTCCCCCTCCAGTACCTTTTTTTATTAAAAACCACCACGTTCCATTTTGGTATGTCCAGATTAGAATTAAAACATCAGCCCCTGTTAATGGCTTATTCTAACCAAGCTAGGTTTCTCATGAACATGCTGTGAAACCCAGACTGTTCCTCCGCTACTAGCCCTTGCCAGGGATGAAAAAAAAAAAAGTTACAATTTAGAAGTGTGTATACACGCGCAAGCTATCCCTAGGGGAACGCTTAAGTGTTCTGATGAAAACTAAATTTGGCATGGCCGTTTTCTGACCCCTCAGAAAAAAAAGACAGAGCCCTTCATGCATGCAGAGCAGCTCTAACGTGAACATCCCCAGCAACATCCGCTGGGGATGATGCAAGGAGGGAAAGCAGCAGTGGGTTTCCCCACGCTTAAGCTGCACACTGGAAACTATGAAAGCAAGGGCTCGTCAACTAAAAGACAGAGGATCATTATCATGTAATTTGATCTTCTGTATAATACAGGCTGACTTTTCTGATTCTCATTCGAATCAGTGCCTGTCTTTTAGAAAAACTAAGCAAGTATGTGAGTGAATCCCCAAGCTGCTCTTCAACTTGTGTTAAATATTATTTTTAATTAAAACGTGGTAGTCATCTACATATCAAAATAATCAATAGATTCACCTTTTTTTTTTTTCTTTTAACTTCTTTAATTCTCAAAATGTTATTATATTTATAACACTTTTTTCAGCAAGAGAAATAGCTCCTTTACAGAAATGCTTTTCAGTTGAAAGGAAAACTGAGATGCTAGAAACTGGAATATGAGTTGAAGAGGCATTTGCAGACCTGTCACTGTTTGCAAATCCTGGAGACGTGAGCTCACTACATACTATGGATAAGGATGATTAGACTTATCCAGTGTCATATGATAGCTTAGATATTTACAGTCTCTGATACAACAGCTCATGTGTCAGAGAAGGGACTCGCAACATCACAGCTAAGTAGATGCCACTTAATAATACTTTGGGGGGTGTTTCACAAGAGGAAAAAGCCTCGAACATCACTGCAGCTCCTCTGCTTGACCTGGGACCCAAACTACCCGCTGCCTGTGGGGGAAGAGGAATCACRGTGTCAAGGGGAATAACCCCGGTGCTGCAGCAGGAGGGTGTAAAGCAGGGAAGAACCCAGCAAGCCAGACAGAGAATGCCTGACAACTAACCAGTCTGTGTGAAGGACACTGAAATTACAGGATAAGCACATTTATAGCACATTAATGCTTTAAATAATTCCTGCTAAAAATGTGTTAAAGCTAATTTGAACTCCAGCTGAAAGCTTTAGTGTTCTTCAGTATTTTGAACACGTTTAGTTAGCATCCTTACAGATGACAGACTATAGTACTTTACCTACGTAATACTCATAGGGATTTCTTTATTTCTTATGCAAATACAACCCAGATCAGAGGTTGCATTAATCTGGTAATTTATAGCTGACTACTGAAAGCACTTCAAAAGAAGTTCCAGAAAACCCACAGTGAATAATTTGAAATTAGCTAGCTTCTGGAGGTTTGCTTCCAGAGAAAGTCCCTTCAGTCAACCCCTGAAACATATCCCTTCTGATCTTCACATAGTTTGTCTTTTAGTACAGACTATTGTTTTGAAAAGTGTGGTTAATTTTAAAATTTTGCCTAGTTACAAGACTGAGTATGGTAGCGAGTTTGACTAGCTTATGAAAAAAAAAAAAAATTGAGTAAGGTTTCAAATTTGTTGCTTTTCCCTTTAGCTTTTTATAATGTTACCTTAAAACTAAAGTTAAGCTAAAAAACGGTTAAAAACCCAATCTGAAAAAGTGTTGTAAAGAATTAACTAATTGTTTTGCAAATTTACTGCAAATGAGGAGGGTAGATGCTCAGGCCTTTATAGCAGCAGGTGATCCTGAATACTTTTCAAAGTAGAATACCACTTAGGGTTCTTTATGACCCTTTTATATATACTAAACAAGAGAAATGCGTTTATGAAATTTTCCTGTGAAATTCAAGATCTGTATAAACTATATACGCAAATATACAGATAAACAAAACTGGAACATAGTAGTAGTGGCAACAACAAAATTTAGCTTGTTGCAGCAGTTCAACTTTTCAGTGTCTCTAGTACAGAAAGCTAGAAGGCAGGTATCTCATCAGAACAGCTGACAAAAAAATATTTATTTGGAAAAAATCACCCTCATTTTATTTTTAAATTAGAAGTTCTCATATTATTTTATCTTGGAAAACATTCACAGACAAAAGCTTTTTTTTCTAACCTACTTTTTTGTTATTCCTTTAAAAAAAAAAAATTAATAAATGGTTTGAATAAAGACAGCTTTGCTTATGCTTCATCTTAATGATGTCTGTGTTGCCATGGAGATTACTGTGACATCACAAGATCTACATAATGGTCATAATTCTTCTTCAAAGAATGAGAAGTAGTAGGAAAACATTACTTAAGAGGCAAGACCTTGTCTGAACACAGTTTGGCTTATTAACATTCATAAAATTCATTAAAAACAGAGGAGTATTTTTCCAACCTCACACAAAGCCTTCAGAGGTTAGATCCTAAATGAAGACCTTTTTTTTTTTTTACCTTGAAAAAATATATAGTAAGCTTTTTTAAGTCCCCCTATAGACTTTCATAATTAAGGTATTAGAAATTGTCATCTTTTTAAAAAACTAAAAAAAAAAAAAAAAAAAAAAAAAAAAAAANAAAAAAAAAAAAAAAAAAAAAAAATTCATAACTTTACATGTCATCTAGGTTTTTAGTAGTAAAATAAGACCATACACATTGACATTTTCCACCCCCACTTATACGCCTAACTCATTCAATACAACCAATACATTCACATGGAGGGCTAAACACACGACCTCAATAACTAGTTTCCATAAATCTTATTAGTGCAATGCAAATGTATTCAAGATATCTTCGTAATAAGTGCCCTATAACTGTAAATGAATAAACAAACTAAAACAGTGAAATAATAGTGACAATTTTGTTTTAGCTATTTAGATTATAATATGAAAATGAATTATCCCTCACTTGCATGTTATACTATGTCTAGTGTCCCTGGATTTATTTTTCAGAAACATTTGACAATTTTAGCTTCACCTGAAAGAAAACTCTCAAACATTTTAAAGTCTTCTAGAGTATGGAGTAACATTTTGTTAAAAACACTATTTGTAGAAGAATTATAGTAGCAGAATCATGCTAACAATAAAAACAATACTTTTGATTCCTTCCACCTTTCTACAGTCCTGCAAATACATAAGTAAGTAAAAGTCATTACTTCAGGTTATCAAGATTGTCCTTCACCAAGGTCTATAGAAGTTTAGATCACCTGAGTTCCACATGAGGCAAAGAAAAGGCCCTTCCCCACATATACCCCAAACCTAAATGCAGGGACAGCCATCCCATAACACATTTATATTGGACTTCCCTCAAAAGTTTTCTTGGAAATTTTGTAAAAAATATTATATATATCAAAAAAGACTTGTAAGTCTTGCACTTGTAACCACAGGATGGACTCTAAGGTACCTCTCGACTTCTCTGTAGAGTACACAAATTTTGGTGAGCGTGATCTTCCACTCTGTATATTCTTCTTTTAAATACAATTGTTCAGCAATAATAAGTCATCTCCAATTTCAGGATTTAAAATAGACCTCTCTGTCTAGTTAATGTTGCTCCCTAGGCTATGAAAACTTCACTGCCCTGCTGAAAACGGTCTTTTCCCCAGCGTATCATGCCTAGACCAGCACCCTCACCTTCTTGCTCTGCCGTGCACTCCGTCTCCTCTCTCCACGAGTATACTTCTCCCTCTTCCGTATTCTTTATGCTATTTTTGCACATAGTTCATTTGGTTGTTATTTTGGGGTAAGCAATGACCAGATAGCTTCTCAGTTCATTACACTTATAAAACTTGCCCAGAGACCCTGACAGCATGTAAAACAAACACAGTCTTCCTTTTGCCCTCAGCAGGAATCTCGTAATGCAGTTTTCTCAAGTAACTGAGGGTTTTTTGATGTTTTGCAGGTTTGTACTAAAACTCAAAACCTTAAATACTAGAGTATTGAATCAGAAGGAACCTTAAATCAGAAGGAACAGATTGCAGAACTGGTCATCTCACTAGCTGCAATATCAATTGTGAAAAAACAACAGTTTTCTTCTGATAGATATCTTTAATTAGCAATGTGAGCAGTAGTGAATATCCAGGTATAACAGGTCTCACATTTAACTTTGAAATAACCACRTACTTTATTACATAGAGAATTTTCCCCTCCTTAACTTCTCAGAAAGAGCTCTCAATTTTTTCCACATCCCCATTTGTATGCAAGTACTTTATTATCATTTCAGATAACAGCTTTTTAATATTAGAATCAGGCCTAAAATTTTACAAAGAAGATACCAGTATAAGTGAGAACTGTTGAAACTAAATGAATATCACATAATTATAATGCATGGAAGAACAATAAAAGCAAAAGCAAAGATGAACAATGTTTCCAAGACTGATTAGATGTTGTTCTCAATTACTTCAAATTGTGACATGCTCCATTAGAAACCCTAATGCCAGGATTAGAAAGGTCTCTCTAACTAATGAGACACAAAACAAGCTAAAGAGAAGAGTCAGCAATAAAAAACATACTGTTTCAAGGCCAGCTTTCGTTGCAGCACATTTTAGAAACCAGGTATCAACTTAGAAACACCAAAATTTTTCAACAAGGAGAATACATCAACATCTTCAGGAAAAACAAGTTTTCAGTGGAATGAATGTTTTTCCCGTTCATCCTAGAGAGCATTCTGAAACATTCCCAGCAAAAACAAAAAGCCCACAATTTCAGCACCTCTTTCAAACACTAAATAGCCGTAATTTTAACCCCAATTTTCTAACCTTTTAAAAAATGGGATGTGAGAGTTGGTATCATTCATAGATGTCAAAAATTATATTTCCTCTATCAGCTACCTTCAAGGATTCTCTCCTTTCCTCTGCTTTCTTTCTGCTAAAAAATTATCCCCCATGAATCTAGTCTGTTAAACCCCTCTGCTTGCTTAATTTTAATTTTTCTTTAAGGTCCTTTTCCGTTACTCTGAGCTATTAAGACACATTCATGCTTAGACAGAAAAATTCTACTCTCCATGTTACCTCAGATTTTGGTTTTCCTTAGCATTGGCTCTATCCCATACTCATATCACACTGAAAAATTTTGATTATACTTATTCTATATAGCAAGTGCAAAAATAACCTAAATTGGTTCACAGATGGGACTTGCTATAAAAGCAGTGGTTTAGATTTATACTGTTATATACTTTGTTTCTATGCTCCATATTACAAATTCCTAAGCATAATTTTGACATTAAAATAGATATTTAACTTTTTAGTATTTTTACACAATTGCGGTTTCAATGGGGAAGATTAACACCATTGATCTGAATAAAGCACAACATAAGAAAAGTCTACTTCAATTTTTTCTTTTCTTTTTTTTTTTTTTTTTTTTTATATAGCAACAGTGGCAGGAAATGCCATCTTGACTTAGCTTACAATTACCGTGTGTGAAACAATGAAAAACTGGACCAGAATAAGGACTCTTGAATCCACAAGCTCTACACCATCAATTAATGGTGTCTCTCCTATAGAAAGTGCATGAAGTTGTTCTGAACATTCCACCCATGCACCTGAGCATCAGCAGGTGATCCAGACTCTCTCAAGCCCATCATYGGGTCTTTCGTATGGAAAGAGACAGAAGTCTGTAGCTCTAGGATTTAAACCTAGAAACTAGTACAAGGCTTGCATTTGTCAGCTTGTGAGGGCTTTTTGGCTTCTCTCCTAGGATAGAGCATTTCCATCCCTGAAAAACTCCCCCGCCTTAAGAGGAATCAGAAATATTCAGGCTCACTGAAAAGTTATTCAGGTCATTTGACACTTTCTGCTTCTTTGTTACCTTCTCATCTCCTCATTACAAACTTGGAAGAAAGCCTGGTAGCACTAGCCCCACTATGCTAGATTTCTATTTTTATTTTCAAAAGATGCCAGCGTAATAGATTAAGTCCCTTAACATTTTATCAGCTGAGCAAGAACAAAATTCCARTAGCGTTGAAATAATTGTTTTGACAGGAACAACGCCAGACACCACCCAATCTCATCATTTAGGAACTGTGTCCTCTACTATTTGCCAACACCTCAGATACTGGCAGCACACTTGGAAGATGACCAATTTCAAACCTCAATGAACTCTTAAATTATTCAGCAGAACAGGAGACAGGTGGAATAAAGCAAAATGTACATAACACCAAACTCATTTAGCTGTAAAAAACATTTTAAGTATTCATATTTAAAAAACTGTACACCAATTTCTGCAAACAGTAAGGACAGTTTCAGATGACATTATTGGTTCAAGTAGAATGTGCTCTGCATCATGAACTTTGCTGTAACAGCAGGTGATATAACAAGACAAGGCCCCGTTAATTTATGGCCCAGATAATTCAGCTATATCTGGAGTTGACTGTGACCGTGTCTAAGTGAGGAAGCCAGATTCAGAGAGCTTGAAACCCTCCCTGCATGCCCTCCCTGCTAGTCATCCCTCAGAGAGCTGAGCTCAGGGACAAACCCAGGGCAGCTCCAGCTCCTCCAGCACCAATCAAGGAAGAAGGCAATGCCACACATCAGCGAGCTCCAGGCTTCACTGATAATACTGGCCAYGATACCAGATTCAAGGTAGATGGCCAGACCAGGCACTCCCAATAAAATGTTCCCTCTTTGCAAGCAAGCTTTTATTTTCTCCAGGAGTTTGAGTCTCAAAAAGTAATTACAGTCACATGCACTGTGATAGTCTGATTTTGTACAGGTAACAGTAAACATCTCCATCCAAAAGGACATACACAGTCTTTTAGTTAGATGCAGATGGTACAAAGCAATTAGCATTACTTTCTCGATGTCTATTTGAAATCCATTGTGAATAATTCATGGTAGACATACAATCAGTCATAAGTGGACTGACATCTTCACTACTTCTTCCAACTTCTTTCTTCAGCTTATGATCTCAGTCTTTCCTAGATTAAACTGTAAGATCACTCTCCTCCATGCCTCAGTTTCAGTTGATGGACTGAAATGCTGAACCAAGGCTTTCAAACCAGACAGAAGACAAGACAGCATTGGGGATCAGCCCACAACAATACCATACTCTATACCTTCCCACTAGGTCTTTAGAGTCAATCATRAGCATGGCTTCAGAACAGCACTAGCTCGACACAGAAATAATGAAGCAGCAAACAGGTCATGGGAAAATCCAGCAGCAGCAATTAGCAGCAAAAAAATAAAGTTTTATATTAAAGAGCGAGAGTTCTGAGGGCAAACTAAATCCAAAGCACACATTTTCAAGTAATTTCTTAAATAGTCTTGAAACCATAACCTGGGGAGTTATTTTTCTTTACAAAGATCCAATGTATGGTCTTTGTGTTTCCAGCATGATGCTGTAAATCCTTAGCCATAAGCAAAACTCAGAAACAGAGAAAAGCTCAATAAACTCAGCACAGCTCTTGATCAACTCCCTCTGCAGCTTAAATAACTAAGCCAGCAGTTCTCAAAAGTACAACCCTGAGCCTCCCTCAAATCCGTTGTTCTAAAACTCTCAGTTTCCTGCCCAGGGCAAAAAAAAATCCCTTTTTAGTCAAATTCAAAATTTATCTTCGTTTAAATATTTGTGTATATTGGTCACTCTCTTTCAGTTAAAACACCAGTTTCATTCTGTTATCTCGTAAGTTTCAGCCAGCAATAGCCATTATTAATAAACACTAAGTTGCAAATATACCAGGGTCATATATTGAGAGAAGGGTTTTATTGTTGTGATTAAAGCTATCAATATAATTTTATTCACTGAAAAGATCGATCAAACACAGTTCTCTATTCAAAATATAAATGTATCATCAGTCAGATATATGCAAACCACACTAAACAGCATGTCCCAGGCATCACAAAAATTAGGAAGTATGTTTCAGGATACATAAAGCTGTATAAATGCATGTACATAGCCAACAGTTCTGCTCCAGCACTATTATACTCACACACATTACCTGTCAAAATAAAAAAAAAACCTGCCAAAATCCCTAACAAATTTTCTTCTGAGAGGGGTTACTTTCTTAAGTTAATCAGGACACACTTGGACRAGGACAAATCATTTCTGCACAAACTGAGTTTTGTAATTGCTTTAAACACATTCAAAACAAGTCCATAATTTCTTCAACGGCTCTCCAGTAGAATTTGATATTCCATTCCAGTTTTTAAGTTGTTTTAGTATAGGAAAGACCAGAGGGCTAAATCATCAATATTTAAATAGATACAACCCTTTTAATTTTGAAGAAAGAAAAAACAGATGTTCTCTCAACTTCAAAACTTAATCTTTTAATTAGAGGAAAAAGCTTAAATAATTGCTCTCGTATGTAAAATTTGCAAACTTGACAAAGGGAGAGCAGCTCTCCATCACCATATGAAGTGGTGAGGGGCGAACTGCTTGGGTGTGGCAGTAAGGAAGGAAAAGAAGAGACTACAGCAAGGAAAGAGTGTACGTGAGCGAGTAGTTAAAGACAAGAGCAAAGCCAGGTTTGCACGTGGCAAGCTGGCATCGCAGCGTGCCTGAGCAGCACAGCACACACCACCCAGACGGTCTCGGAAGAATTCTAGGAGAAAAGCAGAAAAACCCAAGCACCAGAGCCTACCAGTCTGAGAGAAACTGCCCAGCAATTCTGTATTTTGTTGCTGCTAAGAGTTAGTTGCATCCTCCAGTCGTGGAGGCCCCGGGCAAGCGTGAGGCTAGCTGTGGAGATCTAGGAGATGTTTTTGTAGTGCAGCTCCAAGTCAATTAAGATGAAAGACCATGGTAAAATTTACACTAGAAGCAAAGTCCTGGAACAAAACCACACGGGAAGTCCAAGCAGCTGAGCAAATGTGATGAGAGCATGGAACAGACTTAGGGATGCTGGAGGCCATTCCAAAAGATATTTTGAGGGCCTGTCACATTACTGCTGTCAGTGACCACGTGAAAACACAGGAGAGCCAGGACAACCTTCAGGGAATTGTATTTTCTGCTCATTTATTTTCTGGACTTCATACATAAACCTCATTCTACCATGTGAACTGCTTCAGGGTACAGATGCTCAGGGGAAACAGTGAGGGGACCAAGTGTTAATTTGTGCTAGTTTGGTGGTCRTGGTGGGAGGGGGGAATTAAGGAATGTTTAGTTTGACTGTAATATGTGCCTGATATGTTAAAGACAAGGAACAAGTATGAAAACTGTTAATAGTAAAATATAGCAGGAAAAAACCTTCCTCTCATTAAGCTGTCAGAATAAATTTCACTGTTGCAATTTACAGAAATTAAACAGGAGAACGAGATTAAGCTTTACTTTATGTCACCAAAAATATGGCAGCTTTAATTGTTCAGGTCAAAATTCTTTAAAACTCTGAACTGTAAATTTTTGCAAAATAATAAGTTAACTGAATAAAATCCAGCCTTATCTTATGAACACTATTTGCTAGCTGATGGCTTGGCATTTGAACAAATACAAGCTAAACTATATTACAATAGGGAAATAAAATTATACTCATGCTATTTTCACAAAACAGACAGGGTTTAGATGTTAAAGTTTCCAAAACAAGTTACTTGATTTAGAACTTCATGTATTCCAATATTCCATCTTGAACATTTTTTTTTAAATTTTGAATTAAAGACCTGTCAAGTAGCTAGTTACAAGTAGTTTTACAAGTCACTCAGTAAATTATATAACTTTGGCAAAACTGGCAGCTATGCCACTCATTTCAAACTATTTCAACCAGCAGCTATTTGACCGTATGTAGTACATTACAAAGCTGCTTATTTTTGGACTGCTATACTACTATTTGTTTGTGGTTTGAGTGGGAAAGCAGGGGGTGGTCATTTCTTATGCTTTTAGACTGCTTGATTTTTTCTTATTATTAAGACAGTCTTCTTCCCAACTATATATTATCTAGTCTGCCAACCCTAGCCATCGCTCCCTCTCCCCGAAGAATTTTAAATATCTAACACTAGGAATCAAAGACATGGAAACAATGATTTGGAAGGGAAAAAAAAAGTAAGTTTACCTGACATAAAATACACAACAAAACGGCATTTCCAGTGTTATCCACCAAGCAGCCTGAGGATGCTATATCTGAAACTAACGCAACTAAATTAGCTAATAGAAGCCCCAAATGCAAATAATATGCTAAGCATATGCAGTCAAATGCACTAAGGTACTTCCAAGTTTCAGCTATAAATCTGAAGATAGCACTCCATCCTACTCCTTACAGGCTCAAATGCCAACAGTCACAAAGTTAAGAGTAGGATGGAATTCAGCACAGGATTGAGAAAACACCTCCAAGATTGCAGGCAGATTTATTCACTAGGGCTAGCTGAATTACCCTAACTATGTACTACTATTTCCCTGGCTTGTAYAGACATACATTTTAAAAGAGTGAAATCCAACAAAGAATAGCAAATACTCTTGAAACTCTCAGGGGGAAACATGTATTTTATTTTAAATTTGGCCAGCTACTGCCCAGCCATCACTCAGTGAAGCTGAACTCGACAAAGCCAGCGGGAGGGGTAAGGGGGAGCCCGCAGTCTGAGCAGCACCGGCAGCTCCCGAGGTCCCACTGGATGCGGCCCAGGGAACCTGTGCAAGGGGATTTACTGCAGGTGCATGGGGCARGCTGGGGTAAGCTGTCAAAGAAGAGAGAAAAATTTTCAGGTAAGAAAAAAATGAGGGTTTTGGATGGTGAGACTGGGGGGGACTGGGGGATAGTATCTACTGATGACTCTGAGCTCTGCGAAAAGAAAGTTAGGAAAATGAGAATTTTCTATGTCATTCAGATTTGAGGAGAGGAACATACTTCTTGCTTTCTGCTCCTACACAGACTTCTCAGCTCCATCCTGCTCTCTTACCCACAAGCTTCACATGTTGCAAAATTATTTCCTAGTGGCTTTCTAGATGGGCAAAGATAAAATGGATGAAACTTGAAAAAACCACTAAAACAGTCTAAATATGAATTTACAATAAGTTTACTCAAATGACAATGTTTTGGCCAAACAAGATCAAAATTAGATGATCTCTACCTGGTAATGTTTAGGTCTCTTCCTATTACCCGACGTCAATGAAGCATCAGGACGTGCTCCATTTGCTAAAGCGTAGCAAATTCATCTCAATGGCAATAAGACATCAAGACTCCCAAATTATGCAATGCTCAAAAAGGCTCTTGAATTATTACTCCCTGTATGCATAAATAGTCAGTTTAAGCAAACAGTTATCTAGCAACYGCCATTTGCCCACTTTTGACACTACACTTTAGATTTCAAAATACCGCCCTATCAGTTCTTTTTGGACAGAAGCCCTTTGAGAAGGTCTCGCTCCCTTTTTTCTAGAGCACTGTAAAATTTTACTTAGTATTGCTGGTAAGCAGTCTCTTCTTCTCAGTCTGTATATCTGAGCAGTTTACTACTTCCTTGTGAGCAATTCACTGGCAATGTAAGTGAAAAACTTAAGTTTTCTTCTCAAGCCTTTGCTTTAAAAGAAATAAAAAATAAAATAAAATTTAAAAAAAAAAAAAAATCACTTATTACCACCAGTATTTCAAATCAGGAATTTAACCCGGGTGCCCTCTCACTTTTCCCAAGTTTCTTATTCATGGATGAGTCCAAGGCCCAGATATTGTAGCTTACTCATTTACAAAGTAAAAATCCTGATTAGCCTTGTCCTAAACTTACATAAGGCCCTCCTCTATCCTCCTAATAACTATAGCTTCTGAGCACAAAGCCTCTCACTAGAATGACTCCGGTTTCACTCTCCAGAAATACTTTCTGTCTTACATCATTAAATTAAAGTTTCTTGATTTTGTTTTCATGGACTTATGTTATCTTTGTTAATTAACAAATCGGGAACGAAATGCAAGAGAGACAAGACACCAGCTTTGGCAGCTACTTGACTCCATCCGCAACTATGACACTTTTTCTAATGCCAAATTCCACATTTGAAATTCACCAAGATCTCAGACACTGTCCCAGATGTTATTTCTGAATTTCTCCAGGTGAACAGCCCTTAAATGCTCTGCTTAGAGTCACAGGACCTGTAATTTTCTGTTCATTCTTCCAGGAAGAATCACAAGCTGTTTATCTTATTAAATCTCACCTCTCATCAAGTGTCAAAAAAATGTCTGAAGCACAAGTATTGCTGTAATTCAAAGGAACAGAAGATTCTTGCCACAGACTATATACAACCAATCTACATTAATTCAGATATCATATATCCCTTCTCCTGGCATCTAAAGGTAGCACTTTCTGCCAGTTTTTTTTCTGGCATTGCCTGTTCATGGATGACATATGGGACAATTTTCTTCCATCTGCCAGCAGCAGGGATCCTCTAATCTGTTGTTGTGATACTTTTTACGATAACCAGTACTGCACCTTTATCATAGACGGTACTGTTCGATGGCACATCAAATATATCATTTTATCAGCAGTGCCTGCCCTCTTACATATGCAAGACACTTGCTTACACCAAGAACATGCCACCATCATCAAATGGAAGTCCCAAGCCCAGCACTGCTCTCCCATTGAAAGGCAGCTTTGAACATCTAATTGTTCATATGCCAACCAACACTAGCTTTCAACTGGTTTCCCACTGTTTAAAACTCTAAGGAAGTTCCTAGCGCTTTCATTCTCATCATACCATACAGAGACAGGTCATTCTTTCATTCTGCCTTTCACAAATTTTATTACATGCTATTTACTTCAAAGGAGCTTTTTATAGTAGCCTGAATGAATATGCATATAACCAGCATTTTAAAGTGACTCTGCTTTGCTTCCACTAAAATGATCAAGCTCAGCCACCTTAGCCTAAAATCCTTGCAGTCATTTGCATTTTTTTCCGTAGTTCAAAATAATTTAATTTTTACTGTGGCAACGTAAATTTTGAGCGTCTCACACTTAAACTTATCCTTTTCCATGTAAAATATCACTTTTTATTGCAAATTCATTTACATGAAGCACAACCTTAAACAGAAGTAGCAAAACTGGCAGTAACATTATCTGAGTATATGTTAAAACATGCACTGAAGACTTGTGCACAGTAAGCAAAGCCTCAGGAAAGCATCATAAGCTCTAGTGCATCCTATGATTTAAAGTCTGATTACTCACGGGAACAGACTACTCGGTACTTCACTCCATTTGTCAGATTTTTGGCCGTTTTATTTTTAAATTGACAGCATTTGCATGACACTGAGTGCTTGTACACTGTCCACAATGATGGGCTTTCAATTCTAGCTATGGGCATAAAACAACTACCACAGCTAGTAAAGGGAGGAAGAGTGTGCTTATGTGTGTAGTTCTGTGTTTCATTAAGCATAAAACATTGCCTTTTAATTCTAAAAGTTCTCTACGTCTCATGATTTCTGTTTAAAATACAGAATGCCATGCATTCATAGCTGACATACCTGCTCCTTGGAAGAAACATAGATTCTTTAATGAAGACTGAACCAGACAGCAGGATATACCAACAGGTACCAATATCATCAGGGCTGGAATGCAAAAAAGAGGACATAATTTAAGACACTTGATTTAAGTTACTCATAGCACTACCAAATTTGCAGTATGAAGAACATCAGAGAGGCAAAAATGCTCAAAATTATGGAAGAAAACCACAGTTCAATCATTTACAAAACAATTCTATCAAACTATTCTAAATTCCACCTGCAAATATATACATTATTAGAATGCCTCATTTAATTTACTTCACTGTTTAAAAAGCATGTATCTATCCATTTGGAAACAGCACAATTCCAATGAAATATAACTGAAAGTGAATAAAATGAAGTCAACCTACAGTAAACATATTATATTGTATTCTRTCGAATCCATTACTTTCCTCTTCCTGAAGAGAACTGTAGCATCTTCCCCTCTATAAATAAGGCTTCCTTTCCCAATTCTAGCCATCTCCTTCTTCACCCTTTCTTCAAGACAGACATTGCCTTTCGGCATCAGTCTGCCTTCCGACAAGGTAAGAGAGCATTGGCTACATTTGCAGGTGGTAAACCTACATCAGAGTTGTTAGTCAACTTTATCTGCTGCTACTACTCACTGCCCCTTTCATGCCTCTTCCTGGCACAAGAATAAATTCTCAATAAAAGGGACAAAGAGTTTCTTTTCCCCTCTCTTCATCCTATAAAGGAACTGGATGAGGACTTTGTCATCCAGGCCCAGTTCATTCTACTGTAGATTCAGATCTTGCTCCTTGAGTAATACAAAATCCTTTTCATAGGCTTAGACTATTCTTGGATAGGTTCAAGTAATGGTTAGACAGGAAAATAAAATAGTTTAAGGTTACTAGAAATAGCTGCAGTAGAAATCTTGTGCCATTTCGACAGCCAACACTGAGAATATCTGTACTTTACTTCAGTTTTACCACCCCTACTGCTTCTTCCAAAGAAATTCACTAACTGGATTCAAGTACACCGTTACAAACTGCACGAGCATTCTTATCTGAAAACCATGTCCCTAGTGACACTAAGAGATGCAGATTACTCACTTAATCTCTAGCACCTTCATTTTTTTAAATTACATGTCTCAAGTCTTTAGCAACAATTAGTTCTAACTTCAAGCAAGAACAGCCCACATCTCGTAATGACAATGACAGCATAGTATTAAAACCCAATCTTAAATCTAAGTAGGCTATGTACATGTTAGCAGTGTGTTTTTCATTTGAAGAACTTCAATTTAAGAAGTACCTACACAGCAGGGTCCTCAAAACAAGAGTGCCATTTCCTCAGCACTCACTGTATTATGCTTTCTAAAAGGAAAGCTGAAGTTAGAAAGAGAGCGAGCTGGCCTAAAACAGCTGAGAGTAAAACAGCTCCATTTCCATTTTGCACTTTATAATAACCATGAGAGAAAGGACAAACATCAGAAACATGGCGAATTAACAGAGGAAATTGAGGACACGATCTATGACCACGGACACAAGAACTGACTAAGATGATGCAGCCTATATTTCTTTTCTAGCAGCCTATGACCTGACCACTGAAGCCTCACTGATCAGTGAAGACCTAACATCTTCAAAATGAACACTTCAGGAAATACTTCTTTATACTGATAGACAATAGAAAATGAAGCAATAACATGGTGTCACAGCTAAAACAACAAACCATTTTGATCTACATAGTTGAAGTGCACCAAGCTGCCYTTTCTGAAGTGTGCTTCACATGCTTGCTTCTCACATGGACCTGTATTGCCCTCAAATTTGTTAGTCTAGAAAAATCAACATTGTATATAAGTACAGAGAACCAGGTTAAAGCAGATAAACTCAAGAAAACAACTGCTTCAAAAGAAAATACTGTTCTCAAAAGCATAAACATGCACCTGAGTTAAGTCACACATCTTCAAACACTCTTCCCCCTAAATGAGTCCTAAGCTGACAGGCACATAGCCAGCATTGCTGCTGAACTGCAAGTCTGTTGGGTTTGTTGTTGTTGTTGTTTCTGTTTTTTAATGGATGCCAGTCTAAATACAAATAATCTGCACTAATTAGCATAGTTGAAAGTTTCTAAAACAGCAATGGCTGTTAGACTTGAGTGATTTCCCAAGTTGCTGGCAAGTAACTCTATTAGGATGTCAATGATAATTTTTCCATGTGGATTACAGTGCATTATATTATCACATAAGAATTTTTGTGGGTTTTTTTTTTTCTTCTCTTTTCCTAAAAATTGGCAGTTTGACTAAGTATAAAACTGTAGTCTGACAGAAAACAACCTCACCTGGGGTCACAGGCTTTATGACTCTAAAGCAAAAGTAATCTAGAAGATCTGTTTATACTTTTACAGAACGCCATTTCGAAGGATAAATTAATAGAAACAAGAATATAAAAAAAAAACCAAAACAAAACATATTTAAGCCAACAGTAAAATATTTTAACTTTTGCAAAGCTAGTAATGCACAAGCTTCCCCCCCCCCCCCCCCCTTTAAGAGTTGATGATCTATTTTAAATCCCTCTGTCAAATCACCTGTTTGTAAGAGGCATTAGCTACCTTTTCTCATTGGAGATCTTTATCTCCAAAGAGAAAGGCAGCCACTGGCTTTCACAAGCATCAGTCAATATGTTCAATATTCAAATCCATCTTAATGTTACTTTTGAATCTCCCTTTGAATACTTAAACAGCTAGAATGATTATGCATTTAACTGCAGTGGTTTACATTTTTCTTATTTGATCACACACAGCATGACTTTTCACTCAGTTAATCATCCAACTCAGTTTTATCTTTTTTTTTTTTGCCAGTTCACAGGTTTATCGACTTTCTCTCGAAGTTAGCTCTTCAACAGTTGTTGCTCCTTCTCACTTATCTGTCATGAACATCATACATTATCCACTTTATATATAATCAAAAGAAGCACCTCTTCATTTGACAGCTGAAAGTGCTGATTAAAAAAAATAAATCAAACCTTAGGAATACCATCTGATTGGGTTTGTTTTCCTTTTGCTTTATAAGTTTGGTAACTTTTTATTCTTACAGTCATATTTGAGAATTTCTAAGCTCTAAGGTACTTGCATCATGTTGTGGGAAACAAAACAATTTTATTGTACTCAATTCCTTAATTATCTAAATTAAAAACAAAATCTTCGTATTGCTGTGTCACAACAGTGGAAGGTTACTACAGAACACGGTATCTTCCCCAAAATACATTGTGTATTCTTTTAAACTTTCATTGCCAACCAAAACATCATAAAYATTTCCAAGACAGTCTTCAAGGGCAAAGAATTATGATGGATTTTTATTCTCTTCATTCCTACAACTACTAGTGTCTTAACAGAGTCTTGAACAAAACATCTGAAAAAACCCCACGCATATAGCAAATACATTCCTTCCTCCAGAACACATATGCTTCCCTCCAAAAAAACCACGAACAAATGAAAGACTGATCTATTCCTTTCATATGAAAATATATTCAACTCTTGCACTTCTCAACACTTGCTACACTTTCAGTTGTTTAGAATTAAGCCTCAAAGCAGCCATTTGGCAGCCAGCTTTTGCTAGACAGTGCTGTTACAAAACACACGTGCAATTCTTTCATTTTAAGGATCCTGGGCCTTCCACAATCCTATTCAAACATCAGGTGGCTTTCAATCAAGTTTCCATGTTTTCTGTACTACGCCTGACGTGTTCAACAACAATGCATTTTGCATTCTTCAGGACTTTTGTGCCTGTAATGAACGACAGAAGGAACTGCAGAAGCAGCCTATATTGAACTACAAAAGCATTTTTTCAAGCCACACAAGGACTCATGCAAATACCATTTTACCTAATGTAGAATACCCACACATTTGAAAGGTTTTCTTTGCAATCACATTTTACACTTTGTTTTTAAACATCAAAATTGAATTCTAGAGAATAAATCTAAGCCTAATTATGGAGTTTTCTTTCACTGCTAGAATACTGCCTACCACTGGCAGTCCACAGCGGTATCTAGAAACTGTATTTGTCCTCCTAAGGATATTTCTTCTGTCAAAGGCATGACAACAAATTGTGCTAAAAAGGACACATCTTTTGTGGACAGGACACATCCCTGACTGGGTTTGCAGAAGGGTATTAAGTGCGTGTAAGCACTTCATCCAGAATTAGCCGAAGCAGAATAGATGCTGATGGCTTCCCCTCAAAGGCATCCTTAGAGGGAGATTTGGGTTTTTTTGGTCTGGGGACAGTTGAGGGGAGGGTCCAGTAGCACCTGCCAGTCAAGCTGATGTAGAAAGGAAAGACATTTGCTTAGGTAAGATCTTTCCAACAACTAGGTTTGTAAGGGTGCCACCGCTGTCCATCATCACCACCACCACTGAAGCAGCAGCTGTCAGACACCAGGAGACTGGAAGTGCAGTCAACGATCCACATCAGGCTGAAAGCAAAGCCCACCCAACCCAGGCAAACAGCACTTCTCCTACCTAGTTTTGAGTTCCTCTCCCCACCCTCACTCCAGTCTTGCAAGGCTGCATGCACAGCAGGAATGGAAATACTTGAAATCAGAAGTTATTGACACGTCTTGCACATTTCCAAGCAGGCAGTCACAGAACTTTGCAGGCAAGAAATTACTTTACTTGTTGGCCTTAAGTGATGGAGTACATTGCTTCAAATATGTAAGACTGGTGGGGGTTTCTTTGGGTTTTGTTTGTTTTTTCCAGCTCATCTACTGTTCTGGATATTCATCTGGATGAAAATCAGGACTGTTAAAGTCATATTGCCTACCGAATGCAGCACAGCTATCCACTTCCCCAAGTTACAGAAAACAAGATTTATTACCAAGAAAGTAAGATGACACAGGCAATTTATCCTGCAGAGAATCAAAACTAAGTCAACCCAGAAGTCACACATTAAAGGGCAGTCAGAAGAACAAAATCAACGCATGTAGTCATTCTGTCCTAGCTATATTAAAGCCAACAAAAGCCCCCGTGAAACCTTGGTGACACAAACTTCCATCCATCCTTTACAGAACCAACAGGACTATGGCCAGTTTCAAGACACCGGCTGCACTACAACTGTAACTTGTGATAGCGCACTACGATTAGACTAATGCCCATATGTCTACATGCACTCAAAGCATTTGACTACAGTGCAGAGAAGAGAGCCTAAATCTGAAGAGTAAGAAGCAGAAGAGCAAGAGATCTTTAGCAGAAGATAGGATTTGTATTCTGTGAAGACAGCAACAGAAGGACTCAGATACCAAGATTTAACGTTCTTTTTTTATAACTACTATGATAGAGCTCCTACTGATAAAGTTTTCAGAATACTCAAGTTCTAGCAGCAACCTTAAAGTGGTGCAAAACTGAAAGCCAATACCAAAACAGACACCGATAAGCAGACTTTATTCATAATCTGCACTTAAGTTAGTTGTACAAGATTTAAATAAAGCTACTTTAAATCTCGACTCTTGTATTATAGCACTTTTGAGAGCAGGGGATTTCCTGAGGAATCTATATTTAATTTCCCAGAATGCAAGAGAGCTTGATTTACAGGAATTCGGGAGCTAGAAATGGAAATCCAGAGACTGGATTGCAATGCCTTCCCATTGCGCTTCCCTCCCCAGCTTCCTTGATGTAGTCCTTTTACGCAACTACAACCTGCAGCCAGACAGCACACTTCTCCGCTTTGAAAATGACACAAAAAAACTGAAGACAGAACTTTGCAAAGTAACTTCATAACTGTCACTCTAACTGTTCTGTTTGGAAACTTCAGTTACACAATTATGCAATAGCCTATGATGACATCACCAGGCTGTCAGCGCTGACAAGATTAGATAGTATTTTCAGACTTAAGCCTTCACATTTTCTAGCATATGACCTCAGAGGTACTCAAAGTTCAAAAATCAGGGAGCATTTATAAATCTCCAGACTGCCAAGATCCAAGAAGTTTGCAGGCTCTCTCAGTCTTCAGCACTTGTAGCAAACTCTTCATGCTATGAGCTATTTATTCCACTGGAAGGGGCAGCTTCTTATTTCCAGATCCCCAACTAGCTACATATACACTATTTAAAACTGAAGTTTTATTTTCTAATTATAATTATTTTATTTTGATTTAAAGCAATCTGCAGCACTTTACACCAGGTTTGTAACTATAAATCTGAATCAATATTAAAAGCATAACAAAGAAATTATGCACAAAAAATAACTAGTTTCAATACATATCCCCCACATGTACTGATTCTATAAGGCATCTGTCTACAGTAGCACAGGTGTTCCAATTTTAGCTTTCAGACTTCCTGATAAGATGCTGAAAAACCTTCCAAAATATTCAGCTACAATAAAGATTTAAGTCAACCTGCTGAAAAACCCAATAAATCTCAAATATCTACACCATCTCTAGTATCTTCCTTTATCCTAACAAGTCCTAATGCATCACTTTCCTTTAAAACTTCTTTAGAAATAGCTACATTTTAACGAGAGCAATCCATTTAATTCTCATTCTCCATCAAGATGAGATGTAGCATTACTAAAACCTCTGGAATAATGAATTGTATTCAGCCCATGCTTACTTGTGTGTCTGGTTCTCAGTTTGGTTCAACTGAGATAATGAACATCATAAGTATGTATAGTGGCAAGAATTTGCAGGTCTTTGTGATGGCTGCTGTCAAACATGCTTTAATTCTGTCAAATAAGACATCACTTCAGTGTAAAATTCAGCACCTGGACTTGAAAGCACATGCTAAACTGAAGTCTTTGCTGCTCTGACCACCTTCTGGTAATTGGTTTCTCAGGCAACTCCTTTAAGACAGCACTTGAAAAAAGCTAAGCAGAATGCAGGTCTCAGTGGAAACAAGCATGGAAATGGCTTCCATATAATTACTGCTTAATATTCCTTTTACATGAGATGTGTCTATCCTGAGACCTAAACAACGGAGGTGTCACTCTCCCTCCAACACTGGACTGAATGGTCCAGCAACACCAGATGCTGGAAGGATCCCTAACAAGTCAAACATCAGCATCCAGAATTACTTTCCAATTCAGAGGTATTTTCCAAGCTACTTCATAAAAAGGTCATGAAATTGGCAAGAACAATTTCTTGGCTGTGAAAGAGCTAGTTAGAATTATTCTCTCCATAAATCATTAAAATTCCAACCACTACAGGATTCATTCAAGACTTACATTTAAACTGGATATAGTACCATTCCTACAAGCTATAACATTTTGATAAAAGAACTTAGATTACAAACCAAGAGGTACCTAGCAGATTACATTTTCATTAAATCATACTCAATGTTGTTGAAAGTTGAATAAATTTCAGAAAGTAAACACAGACTAATTCAGAACAGACATTGCTCATGCTCCCAGATCTCCACTTGAGAGGAGCAGAAACCATGAAAATTTGACTTGTCAGAACTGGGACCTCTTTCAAGGCATTTAAGCACTACACAAGAAGAAATCGGAAAGAACATTGCTCTGCAAGCTTATGCTCCATAGGATATTGTTTCAGCAGATTAATCTGTCTGTTCCTCTTTGCTTATTTTGGTTATCCTCTGTATGCTGAAAGCTATAGGTAGTTTACTGTTTAATTGAATAACCATTGCCACAATTAGGCATTAGCCCTGAAGTGCCTTGCGATGTCAAACATGTCTTGAAGTGCAACGATTCTCTCAGGTAGACATCTCATTGCCTGAAGATCCTGCCCACTAGCACTGTATTATTGTAACACTCGGAATAATCAGAAACCYGTTTACTCACATTGTCAGCACTGTCTATAACCTTCCCTAATAAGCTAGTTAAGCAGTTACCTGACATCTGCCAGAGCATTTCAGATGCTCTTGATGACATTAAGAGATATATCCCCCAAACACAGAAGTAAAACAGATTGGGCACTTAATGCATCAGCCACACAAAATTTCCAAATACTTTTTTCTTTTTTTTTTTTTCTTCAGATTAACACATTAAAGTTACATTTATTCTTACTCCTAATCTTTACTCTAAAAGTAAGAAAAAAATCTTATACATATCCAGTCTTAAGCATATCCAGTAATAACACTGATAACTCAGAATTCAGAACTTCTGATTTTCACTAAAAAGTCCTGCTAAAGTGCATATTTCAACTGATGTCCATGGTTATCTTTTATTAATGGACATAAGATGAAAACTGATGTCTTGTCTCCTGGTAGCAAGAGTGGGAAACAAAGAAGGAACCACAGGAAACAATTCCTCGGTATACRTGAAAACAAGTAATCAGAAGCATGTTTTTCTTGAGATTATTTCATTTATTTGTATTCTTTTCCACTTTTGAAATAAAATCAGTAAAATAAAACAGAAAATTCAGTCAAATCAGAGATTATTGCAGAGTGTCAGTCTAAGACAGCTGATTAAACAGGCAATCAATAAATACACTATGCAAATACACACATGCAAGCTAATTGACCTATTGTCATTGAAGTTTTGGTATTAAACTTTTACAGTGAATTAGYCGTTGATATCAGAAAAGAAATTCCTAAATCATCATGAAAACAATGACAGAAGTAGGAAAATAAAATGGTCTTGCATCCAAAATACTCTGAGGTCAATCAAGACAGACAATTCTGCTATTAAATCTTACACCCTTCTAATATTTCTCGAAAACTAAAGCTTTTATTCTCAAAATTACAACAACAAAAATGTGATAGCCTTTAGTGAAACATTTACAGCAAGGAAGGTGCAAATTAAAGTATCTTCAAAAACCTTCATCTTCATTCAAAGTAGTCTCAAAATCAGGTCAAACAATAACACAGAAATTTGGAACTGGCTACGCAAAGCCAACAGACTGTAACATTGATCACTGACACTATTAAGAAGCCTTGATTCAGTCTCTGCTTATACAGAGCCAACTGCCAAGTCCTTGAATGTATTTGTTTTAATGATACATATTGCCTAAGAAATTCCCCACAGAAAATGTATCCACAACACAATGTATAAATTCAGGTTCCTGATTTACTAAAGTGCAGAACTGGCAGTATCCCAACGCTACTTTGGCAACTGCCAGACTATCAGAAGGTGCAATACACCTTTAGGAATACTGGAAGAAGAAGAAGAAGAAGAAGAAGAAGAA
>JAYKAV010003138.1:95686-114600 GCA_035582835.1 Phoebastria nigripes
AAGGGGGGGGGGGGGAAAAAGGAAAAAAGAAAAAAAAAGTCAAGTTTTACTACCACAGCCTTTCCCCCGCCCCGGTATTTTAGATCTACTCTTTGGACCATCTCTGAGGACTTTTCTTATAGACAATTTCTGTAGTGTATATAATTAAGTATTATGTATTGTATATCAATTTCAGTTAATGAAAAACCTTCTTGCTTCCTGGCACAGCAAAAAACTTTTTGAATGACAGAACCTTCTCTTTTTCAGACACTGTTCCCCACCATAAAATCAGGTCTTGCAAAAATTCTTTACAGACACCGAAGAGCTATTGTCTGCTTCTACCTCCTGGGTCCTCACCTTCTGATCCTCTGTTTTGAGAGGGAAGGGGAGAGCGGACATGAGGTTACTGGTGAGAAGATACCAGAAGAAGAGTCATTGCTAGCAGTCAGATATAAAAATTAAAATACTGCTCAAGGATAGTCTGTACCCTACTGGTCTGAAATGACGGTGGGCAATGGACCATCTAAGAGTAGGAGTTAACAGGAAAAAGAATCACTTTAACAAGCAACTATTGTTCCCCTCTGAACTGGGAGCAAAGGAAGTACATTCTTGATAAAGTCACTCAAGTTCACCACTGGCACTGTCTGAGTTTTACAGCGTTTTGGTCCTGTTATTAGGACAGTAATAAGGGAGAAAATGCCTCTTACAGAAGGTAGCGAAGTGTTTCAATTCTTGTGTTAAACTGGAACAGTTAGAAATTACACTGACCAAGTAGCACAAACTAGATTGCTTCCTCAAATATTTAAAAAATTGAATTAGTTCTGGTCAATACCGGCGTTTAATTTTCACTTGAACATGATCTTTGTCTGCTTCCTAAACAACTGTAATAAATTCAAGATGAGATCATCAGCAAGCCATAAGGTAAGTTATTCACTACTAGAGGCTATATTTAATACACTAGTTTTTAATGCATCTCAGAGGTTTTTGTGGCATCCCACCGCCACAAGAAATGTTGTATCCTAAAGGATACTATAAAAGCTTTCTGTCCCACATCTGCTGGGAGCCCAGCCTTTTCCATGTATGGTACTGTAAACAGAAGCTCTCTTCTAGGAATTCACTGTGCCGGGAGAGCGAGCCCAAGTTCCACACATTCCTCAGCAAGAACCTCATTCTGCACAGGAAGCCAAAAAGCACACATCAACATGCCACGCAACCATATGTGCACACTTTGATCTTTGTAAACAAGTTAACATCAGTTCAACTCCAGCTATGCAAAACTTGATGTGCTAGAAGTCTTGCATATAATAGCATAACACAAAATACTTTAACTGAATGTGATCGTGGCCTCCTTCCAAAGCAGAAGTCATTACAGAGACTACTTTGAAGTCAACATTCACATTGCAAAATCTGTCCTGGGCACTTCAGGAGAAAGAAAACCTCTCCTTTTATTTTCTCCAAACTACAGAATATTGGCTTGGGAATGTGGACTCTGACAGAATGATGAAGCAAGAGGCCAGAAATTAGAACCTAAACCAGCATTAATCAAGTCAAAGTTGATTCAGCATCTTCAGATGTGGCAAATGTTGGCAAATCCCAGGATGCAAAATAACAGTAATTTACCCTCTCTCCCCATAATGCATACAGGAGATGTGCTGGCCTCCTCCTGTATCTGCCAGCCTCACACCAATGTCCAAATACCCTTAGAAACCTCTGCTGTAAGATGTTTATGAGGACAACTAAAACAATGACTTAAAAATCAATCAAACACAAGTCTTTACAAAAAATAGGAAGTTCATCTGGAAGTTTTTACTTGAATTTATTTGCTTCATGAAGCATTTTAATAAAAAATATGTGGATGACATTTATTAGTAATTTTTTACTAAGTATCATTTGCATGTGTAGTACATAATTGGTCTAGAACTTCCACACGAAAGCAAGCACAAACTGAAACAGAAGCTGAATAACAGACTCTGCTCTCATGATTATTATATTACATAAATGATTTGGACTATATATGGATTTTCATTCAGGACTGGAACTTGTACTCTGTATATAAAGCATTTACTTCTAGTCTGAAAGTTTGAAAAGAAAACAAACACATCCATAACAGAAATCAGAAGGAACAAATAGGGATACACATATGCACACATACAAGGAAAAAGTGTTAGGACAATAAAGAAGGGAAGAAATGGATGCAGCGATAGCCAGCTTTTCAGTTTGAGGTAGGGTACACAAGAGTAGTGTATAGTTACCAAACCTACTGTTCCTTTGCTTTGTTAGTGCATTAACATACATGTATTTTTAATGATAAAGTATCATACCTTAGCTGATGCTCTCTCAGATTAGACAAGGCTTCCATTCCATGTAAATAGGAATACACAATCTCCAAATCCTACAAACATAAGGAGAACACTATTAGGATTCTCAATTTGGTACAAGCTGTTAAAATACCATTTTTGCAAAGCATCCAGAGCTCTCCTAATAGGGGCAGCAGGAATATTTGAAATAACACATTTACAAGAGGTTAAAGGCAAGTTACAGGAATACCTTTGATTATATGTTGGAACCTGACATGGGGAAGAATGATGGTATGTCCACATTGGAAAATACAAACACAGAAACCTTTCTGCTTTTGCTGTCGTTACTCATGCCCAGGAAACAAGCCTGGTCCAGAATTCCAGTGAGCTACTTTGCAACTACCACTGTCCTGCTTCCCAATGCCAATATACCCAAAAATGTTCATTTATTGGTAAAGCAAGCTCACAGAAATTGGTCTTTTCATGATCAGGGGAAAAGAAAAAAAGTACAAAACAGTCTAATAAAATACCCCACTGTAGATAAATATTTATAAAATTGTATCCTCTTCAAATAGAAGGTAAACCACAAGCTTAAACAAGAAAAAAAGTTGGCATGAACAGAAAATTATTGGCATGAGATAATAAAAAAAAAAAAAAATCATAAATACAATCCTAGTTACATGGTGTTACATTCAACCACCGTGGACCTCCAATATCCAGCTCACAAAACAACATTAATAAAGATAGGAAAACAACATCCAAGACTAAAACTTCCTAAGATGCAACTATGGAAAGTCTAGAGGCTTTGCTAATGTTATACTTAAAATCACTACAGCACTTAAGAGAAAACTTCAGTTCAGCCCACAACCTCTAGGATGGTTTAGCTTTGGTTCACGGGTTTGATGCTGTTTCATTATCCATTTTTGAAACAGGCTAGTTAAGAGACAATGTATTATCCACAATTCATTGAAAATCAGAGCAGTGGCTCTCAACCACTAGCTGAGGCTGACAAAGATGAGAATAAACTAACACCAATATCAAACACTCTCATTACTTACTGTAAGAAGACGTTTTCAAGTAATGGAATATATCAAAGCTATAAATTTATGAAAGATTCGGTCACTGGGAAATATTTGTTTATTTTAAATTGACCATGAAGTACAGAAATACTTCAGTTTTCAGACACAATGAAAGGATGCTATATGTAGTATTTGGGCAAAGACATTAGGACTGAAGTCACACAGAGAACTTGAATTCAAGTAAGAAAAATAAAAATAAAATCCAGTTAAAAACATTAAGTGTAGAAATGTTACTGTACTTGTTTAAACCATGCTACAGATCAGAAAAGATACCAGGTGTTACACTGAATGGTTAAGACTAAATAGACGTCTTTCATTCAGTATTTAAAAAGAACGTCTTTTTCTCACAATGAAAAAAGCAAATATTCAGTTTGAAAAAGTGAAAGAAATGCACAAGCAGAAGTGCTGCAATTTTGCTTCTATTCCGGTCCTTCTGCTCCCTTGCCTTCTAGAGGCTTTGGTCCTCCTTTGAGGAGCAGAGGACACATCAAGGACAAAAGTAATGATGCATGGTTTGGGATGGAGGGACCTTACACATAGAAGGCTTTGAAGAGCAAATACAGCAGTCGCGTGCTTTTTTGTGCCTCCCCCCCCCCTTTTTTTTTAATACTTATAAAAGCATGTGAAAGCACATGTCTGCCGCAGTCAGTGACCTGCTCACTTGCCAGACAGGCTGGGGGCGACCCAAGGCTCCCGGGAGCCCTGCGCCAGCAGCAGGGTAAAACACAAGCTCGACAGTCCGCGTGGCACTGCTGCCACTCATCCGGACATGCCAGACTCTGCTGCACAAGCCACCAGCTGCCATGGGAAGCTGGGAGTGGACCACTGGGGATCAGATGCCCATAGCAATGGATTACATGGAAAAGAGCCTGGCCAGAAGATGCTACTGTAATTCATTTCCAGCAAGCCTATCTAACAACAAGCAGACACAGAACAGAAGGAGAATAACCCTCTGCCACCAGCTTGCACTGAGGTTTCTCTCGAGTGGCACAGATTGTATGTGCAGTAAAGGATTCACAGATGAATAAAGAACCATGAAAGATTCTGGCTTACAGGGATCCACATATCTAAAAGTGGAAGTGCATAGTAAAAGGGATCCATGGACATTTGGTTTCCAAAACTGCTGGGTGACACAAACCAAGTGATGAACGCTGCAGATGTACAAAGCAGTAAAGAACACAGGTTATGTTCCTTGAGAAATGCAGCTGAAGTGACCCAAAGCAGGTGGAATGCATTTAGTCACTGAAGGGTGTCATTCTGACCAGTTTCACATGCAACAGACAAGGTCAGTTTAGTGAACACTTTTTAAAAAATAAATAATCCCTCTTCAAAATATAAGCATACTTGTCAAATATTTGCAAATACAACAGCCCATAGGTCCCCACACCAGGAACTGCAGATGGTGAAGCTCCTTGCCTCTCAGATCTGCACCTGGAGATCTAAAAAAGGGGAGTGGGAAGAAAAAAAAAACACACCTAAACAAATCTTTACTTGTGCTTCCATCATGGCTGCTAGCTGCAGCAACACAGGGAAGATAAACTTGAAGACATCTCATCACWGAGATAACTAAGGTGTTTCTTTCGATTTGCAAAAAAAAGCAGCAAGAAAACAGACCGGTGCTCCAGGCAGTGGGTTCCTATCAAAGCAAGTAGTCGTCATAACATTGCAGCTGATGTGCACTGACATTAAATCAGACAACTGTTTCTGAGAAGTGTGCTGCAGCCCATTCTTTAAGCTGTACCTTTCCAGAGGGTGTCTAGCAGGAAAGAGCTCCCTCTAGCACCAAAAGTTTGGCATTGAAATTTAAGTAACAAATAACCAGCATCATTGCTTTCAATTAAATGCTCCATAATGGTGCAAGGTACAGAAAACCACAGCAGAGTCAAAAGAGCTGAATATATTTTCATATATTGTCAGTAGACACTGCACACTTCCAGTCAGTCGGCAGCATTAAAGAGTAGGAAAGCAATCTGAAAACAAAATAAAATCAGAGTATCAAGTTGTTGTTGTTAGGTCACCTCAGTTTTCCTTTTATCTCAGGAAAAACCATGCTTTGCTTGCTTAGCAAACATATTCATTATTGAACAAAAATAGCTGTTTCAACTTCTTAATTAAAAGTGAATTAATGGAATGCAAGAGTCCTTCAGAAATATTTGTGCCAAGTGCTGTAAAATCCTAAATAGATTCCAAATGCTTGAAACAGTGGTGAAATAAAAGCCATTTCACAAAAAAAAAAAACACAACGCGCACACACACAAACTTAGGCATGTAAGCTATGAAAGTTTTCAATTTTGGTATTCTAAAAAAATCTCCAAAAAGCTAAAGTTTTTAAATTCTCATGAAAAGAACTTTGTCTTTCAAGGACATAACCTGCCTTTGTGATTTATGCCAGCTAGTTGAGCAAAACCTTAAAGCAGCAGCTAAATTCAACCCCACTGTGATTTACACCAACATTTCTGCTAGCTTGCAGTGTCTCTGAAAGCTGCCTCTAACTAATCCACAGAATATATAAAAGCATGCAGGTGACAGCAGCAGTCTGAGGCTTTTTTTTGGTTGTGGTGGTTTTTACAGTACATAATATACTCAAGTTACCACCAGGTGGCAGACTGAGCCATCAAAACTTCAGAGAAAGTCGTTCTTTACACAGTTCCTCCCTTTATTTTTTAAAAAATATACCTTTATAACAGTTCATAAAAGTCAAGAGAAGCAATGCTAATCATCACCGATACAACTGGCTAAATATTCTGCTACAGTAAGGACTATTTATACAAAAGCACAGAGGAACCACCAACTTTCTGCTTTCTAGTTTTATCCAGACAGCAGAATTGAATAAAAACGACTGCAAAAGCAATGCAAAGGCTCAACTGATCTTGCTACAAGAATCAAGTTCCACATAAAGATTGTGGCAACAGCTTGAAAAAACATCTCAGTGGAAATTCCAAAACCAAAAATTAAATGCAAAGCACAAATTAGGGCAGTTTTTAAAGCATGTTTTTATTTAAATGAAGGCTAAACGACTGAAATCTAATCTACGCTTAAATTTGTACTGCAGCCAAAGTCGTATGCTTGGGTTGCTGTGTGTGGAGCAGCCTGAAATTTGTTTAATTCCGTGTTATTTCTTAATTTGTTTGTTTCCGTGGTGTCAGCTGGCTCAGTTTAAAGTTCTGACTGTACTTTGAAACAAAACGGAGAGACTCAAGTTTTAACACAGCTCAACTTCAATTAGATCTGTAGAAACACATCGGTCTGCAACCTTACCTCTGCTCTCCATTCTAACAAAAATCTGCATAYGTTTATGCCCAGACATTTCTATCCATTTCATTTCTGTTTCAAACATATTTGGCAATGCCAGTTACACAAACCAGACAAACCCAAACCAGAATGTTGGCCCCAAAATTCATACTAGCTTAATGAAGAATTTTCTACTTTAGTAAAGTGATAAGAGACATGAAAACTTGCTACTTTGGACTGAAAAAGTTAAACCTCTCTAAAAATCAGAGACTTACACTGGTTTCAGTCCTGGTTTGCATTAAGGTGTGAAGCTACAGGCCCAACTCAACTATTCATCCTTGCCACAGTTAAAAAGCAAAATGCTGAGCTGCAAAATTCATTGCTCTCTTAGTGAGAAATTCACTCATTTCTGTGAAGTGGCAAACAAGCGGAGAGAAGCTTTCATCTTATAATAGTTTGCTTTATTTTAAATCAAAGGGTAAAAACAAAATACAAGCTAATTCCTTAATTCATTGTCTTGGATGAAGGGAAAAAAAAAAAAAAAAGGATCTTTTCAAAGCACCTGATATTCACCTTAGGCTGAAAAAGATCTGCCTACTGGGCGTACGACAGGTTTTGAAAGGTCGATCTTTGTTAAAATAACCCATCTTTAGCTCACGTTCAGCCAGCCGCTGGTAGCACACGGGGGAACACCAGGCTCCGAGGGTGCGGGGGAGGTGGGTGGGCGCACCCACTCCCCCTCACGCCTGGCAGCTCCGGACCCCACCCCAGCCCAGATTTCACTGTTGTGAAAACGGGAGGYCCCACCCGGTCCCTCCCCGCCACGCTCCTGCCACCTCCCTGGCCCCAGGACAAGCACCCGCTCGCAGGGACCGAAGTTCAAGCCTCTCTGCTGGCAGCACGAGACCCACRAGGTCCAGTGTTGGGGTCACGGAGGCAACGGCTCATGCGGCAGGGAGAAGGTGAGACCTCAAAGTCTTCGATGGGTTTAAACAGACGATGAAACTGCTGGCAGGCAGGGAGGGAGGCATTTGCCGTTTCTATATGGCTGACTAAACAGTTATTTTAGCTCGAAGTAGAATCTCCCTTTTCTCTAAGTACTTTAATGCTTTTTTCCCCAAATCGTGATATACTAACAGCAGCAGCAATGCCAAGTTTTTCTTCCTAGTGAGCAACGAAGCCACAATCCAAACCCAGGTTGCTGAAGTCCTGCCTCTCTTTCTTTATAGCAGCAGGATCCTGTCTTTTTCCCTTTTCTTCTTGCATCCAGCACCTGAAGTCATTTGACCCTCAGCCTCCCAGGTAGCTATACCAAGGATTTGTATTTTCTTTTTTCCTCTAGCACTGATTTAGCACCTGCCTGCCTGGCTGCCTGTACTGGCTCACCGAGGCCAAAGCACTGCCAGCATCGCCAAAAGAAACAGACTGGGCTACAGCAACATCAATCTCATCTGGCTTAAACAGAAATTTCCTTGTCCACAGAAGAGACGTGTCTGCTCCTAAGCAGGTTTGTTCACATCTGGTTCACACTAACATGCCAGGCTGTCACCAACAGCAGCTCAGAAGACGATACAAGTCTTCAGAGACAGCAACCTCTGAAGGAAAGGCAGGGCAGGCAGAGGGGGAAGCTACGTCAGTTATCCCAGCCAAACCTACCTCCAAAGGCAAGACCTTAGCCTAAGGGTGACCTCACATCTTGCAAATATTAAGCTGCCAAAAGACAGGAGCAAAACCACAAAAACCAGCTTACACCGTGACAAAAAAATCCGGTATTACTGATACCAAAACCCCTGCCACACACACATGAAGGTGAAGTATTCATCTTCACCTCCAGCTTCCCAGCAGTGGAAAAAACCTAAACACTCTCACAGTTGCCATGCAGGAGCATGCCCAGGTATGCATGGACTTATCAGTGAGCCATACCAAGACTAATTTGTTGAAGATATTAAAATGACGTATTTGTCATGTACTACAAATTTTTGACATCCTTTTTCTTACATCAGGACCTTCATATTCAGGGGTGGGGGGCCGCCACATGGGAAGCCTGCCAGAATCCAAACTATTACACTACAATTTAAGATAAATTWTTCTTTTTAACTTCACTGTAAGCTACCACAGCATTTTTCCGCAAGCCATTCTTACTAGTGTACAGCATGCTACACAGARATCCATGGCTTAAAAAAACTAAAGCCAAAGTTATAGAAAACAATTTATTGACTCGATGTTGAATTGGCAGCTACACAGATATAAATTAAATATTTAAGTAAGTGAAATTACAYGTCTCAAGTCACCCAAATTGGTACTTTTGTGAATGAAATCCTATAGGCCATATTTTAAGTATGAATATAGATTATGTAATTTACTTTTGTAAATGTACCTGAAACAACTATTTCCTTTATATCCGTCTATTTTGAAGTATATAAAAAAACTGTAAGCTATCAGAGACTAATAAAAGTTCATTCCTGAACGTATAATAAAACTGCTCATTCTTAATACATTCGGTTTCTAAGTATAGTCTGAGATGCAAAGCTTGGTCTATCAGTTTTGCATATGAAACAATTAGCATTTCCTTTAGCCAAACTTGACATTTTAAATACTGAAGTCTGATTTTTCAAACAGAAAGCCTACAGAATCAGGTGACACTACTATCTTCAACGATCTCACAGCAGGATTGAAGAAGTTCCTATCCTGTTCATCAACCACATGTAGCACAGTTTCAGATCCCATTTGCCCTTCTCTACTCCTGTGGGACTCCTGTCTTCCTGCCAAGAGCAAGCCAGACCTATCCAGTCACCATCCAGCCCAACACAGCCCTCCCCTTCCCAAGGAGCAGCACCATCAGCTCCCAGACAAGCTGCAAGCCTGGAAACTCAACATTCATAACACAGATTCAAGGGGACTCAGCTCAGCAGAGTTGCTCTGATAAGCACCATCCATCACACCACATTGCCATTATCATTTTTTCCTTTTCTTTTGCTTGGCACAGGAAAAATGCAAAAAGTGGAGGGGTGGGAAGCAAGAACGAGTAGTGTTGGAGACAGGTGGGGAGCAAAGCCAGGTACGTGGGTAGGAAGACAACTGATTGTAGTAGAGTAGCTTTGCTGTCCCCAGTTTGCCACCCACCAGCATAAACTGCCGGCAATACTTCCAGGCAATAGCTTGGCTTACCTCAAAACCGCAGCTCTCCACGACAATGATGAGAATTTGAAACTGAGGAGTTTCTAGAAACAAATACCTTCTTACTCATACTCCAAACAGGTGACTGGGATTTAAAGGCAACTTTTGAATTTAAAGGTCTGTTAGAGCCATCAAATACCAAATTAGTTATCTGAACTTCAGCCAAATGTGTTAGTGGYCACTAAAGTTCTGAAAAATTTTACCATCTTAAACCTGTATGAATTTGTCTCGACTAACATGCATTATATTTCGGGGAAATTTATGACAAAACATTACTCCACAGCAACCGGGCATGACTAAGCTTGGGAATCGGCCTTCATCAGAAGGGCAGTTGACAGGCCATCAAGCCAACCCAAGTCTCCACTTCCTCTGCTTCAGCTAGACAGTGGAAAAGGAATATGGAAATTGTATTGATCTTGTTAAGACTTGCTGACACACAAAAATTGTTATTTTTAGCTCCACTGTGGGGAGGGTGGGGACATTTGTTCTGGGTTACGGGTGGAATTTTTAAACTGGATTAGAAACAGGAGGAACAGGCAATTTTAATCTGGAACTGAAGTACCCGCACATGAAGCTAATCAGGAACAACTCCAAAACCTCGTAAAGAAAAAGAAGAAATCCCAATTTCCTGGTTTGTCTTAACTGGGAGTTTTCCCAGTACAGAACAAAAACATGCTTCTCCAAAGACTTCAACTGCATTACTGCCTCAAAGCCAGAGGCTGGAGAAACACCATTGGATCACAGTAAAATAGTTGTGGAGAAACAAGATGTTTCAATGGGATACTTAAATCAGCCTTCCTGTCTTTCAAATATATTTTGTTTGTTTTGTGAATTATTTTCTTTTTAAATGAGCTTCCCTCAAAAGACAATTTCATTACATGTTTATTTTTGCATTTTAGAATTTTTTTTCTAATGGAAAGTGGATTAAAAACCTCTACTTCCGTGTAATGCCTCACAGGTTTACATATAATAATATAAACAGGTTTTGGTTTTCMATCTTGCCAGCAGAATCTCCTCAAATGTATAAAAATGAGTCGGCCAGGTTCAATGACCCAYCCACATTAATGGACTTTTAACACCGGCTCAGGATTAGTACAATTGATTCAACATATCCTGCTGGTCATAAAGCTTTTAGCAGAATAAAGTAAAGAAATTAAGACATTCATAATTATAATCATCCCATAAGATGGGGATAAACGTGGAAAGGGTAGATGGGAAATTAAAGCCTGCCATCTCGTAGAAGTCAGTGAACAAACTAATGAGCATAGGAAATTACAGGGTAGTGCCATGCATTTCTTTTCTGCTTTCTAGACTCTCCGAAGTCAGACAATTAAATGCTTAACACAAAAGCCTAAGTTCTGTAGTCAAAAATCCAAACGTTGGTCGCATGTCCAAATGCAAACAAAATGGTTTCACTACAAAAGATCTCTCCTACTGACTGCACAGTCCATAATTATGAAAGGCACTTAAGTTATTCACAATTAAAAATATATATAATTGCCTTTTCGCGCCTTTTCAATATTTATAGCCAACAGTTGGAAGCTTGTATTAAATCTGTTCTCTCCTTTTTCACATTCACATCTTTTGTTGCAGAGTTATGCCAGCTCCTAGGGGACTTTTTTTTTTTTTTTGGTAATGCTAAGGAGAGTCTCAAATTGTTTTGAGACAGTCTGTTATTTGTCCCATGTTTTCCATTAGCTATATGGAATAAGACTCAGTATCCTACTAAATGAAAATCAGTTTTGTGCTACTAAATACAGTGGGACTTATTTTTAAACAACTACTTGTAGCAGAGATAAGTTTTATATAAGTTTATCCAAATACAGATGACTATATGATTGGCAGGTTTTAAATAACAAAATTGTTTTTTTAAAAAAATGAGGAACAAAGAACCAAACAGGGAAAATGAAGTGATACACAAGCGTCCTGGATTAAACAGCCAGAAAGTAACTGCTAGTTGGCACCTAGTTGTGACGATAGAAGCATTTTAAAGGACCTCAGCCTAGAGAACGACATCAGGAAGAGCAACTAGTTTGGCCAGGAAAAGGAAACAACAGTATATCAGGTAGGGCTGCCTACTAAAAATAGGATTCCCCAAGAGCTGTCAGAGCAAGATTAAGATATGACAATTCTCAGATACTTTTGCTGGTGGTGGGTTTTTTTTAGAGTGCTTAATTAGTCTACAGGTTTCAAAGCAACCAGGGTTAATATCCATGATACCAGTTTAAGAACAAGGACTGCAGTCCAGACAATCTAGGCATAACTAAGCCAGTCAAACAAATTGCGATGAAGGAAGCACATTGCTCGACTTGGCCTAGATGAAATCTTCATACAATTTTCCCTGTAATGGGCAAGAGCAATCTATTTTCTGAGAAACCTTAATTTCTGTAAAGCTCAGGTCACGGTACTTCAACATCATAGCCAAGTGGTAACCACAGCTACACAGTATTCCTTTTTCAAATGCAACATTAAAAAGGTTGTGATTTTTAATGATCACAACGATGTACACTTTGTAGTATACTGGTGTTCGTACCAGATTTGTTAAATGGTATTCCAAATCACGAGCAAATAAGTTGCAGTGATATTGAAGAGCTGTCATTTGTCAACTGATCTGCGGTAACTGCTCTTGTGAACATTTTAAGCTTCCCATTGCAAACAAGCTTTGTAAATTTATTAAGACGCTAAGGCAGCAATGTTGTTTGGCAGATGAAAGGGTAACACCCAGTAAGCCTACCTCTGCACAATCACCTGTGATCATCTGTCTGCATCTGAAGCTGTAACGGTCCCAACTGCTCACATTTCACCTAACTTCTTGGGAATAATGGCATTTTACCTTGCTTTTAAAACAAGACCTTGGAATAGACCTCTTTGTGCCGTTGGGACAGAGAATCCCGGCAATGAACCAGGGGTTTCAGCACTGTCCTGAGTGCTGAACATCATCACACTCCACCCTCTCCTTATTGCTTTTCTCCCTTGCCAAGCAAAAAAAAAAACCAAAACCAAAAACAACCCAGAAACACAAACCTCACACTCTGGTTGAGAAAAACCAGTTCCCAAGCACAATTCAATCCGAACCCAGCCAGCAACACGCTCATTTCCAGAATCACCCAGAGCATCAGGACCTCCTCCACTTTGTAAACTGGGATTTTCTAGAAGCCCCCAATGCCAGGGGAGACCCCGACCATCCCCTCCAAATGTCACTTGTTGCAAATGGCCACCACCGACCCAGGGCTGAGCTGGTGAGGAGCTCTGCACTGCAGCTCGCTGGCTGATTACCATGACAACTCACATCCAGAAACAAAAGAACCAGCACGCGTTGGAAACTGCACTCTGCCAGAACTTGCAACAGAAATATCTCAGTAGTACTATAATCAACAGAAAATACAGTGACTTATTTTCTGTGGCTGGCCTACAACCATTTTACATTGCTGGCTTACAACCAACCAAAGCAAAAACACAAAACAAACAAAACAAAAATAAAGTTCGCCTTTCCAACCACCGAGGCCACAGCGGGTATTAACTGAAGTAGAACTGCACCGTTCCTTTTTGCTTTGGACAGYTTTGTTTTTATTTAAGAAAAATCATGTTGCTCAGTTTCTTTATATTTATGAATCAAAAAAAAGCAGATACAATAAAAGCATGAGGAAGGAGGAGAAAAGATTATACCATAGCTAATTTCAAAGGTTTATATCGCGATATACATCTTTTATATTCATGTGTTTATACAAAGCATTAAGATTCATTTAGATGAATACAATTTTCCCAACATTCAAACATACAACTCCTCTTAGTTCAGCTTACGCTTTAAACAAAAGCTTTGTCATTTGATTTTGTGTTTTAAAAGAAGATAGCAAAGAATCATGTTCATTTATTTTTTTTGGAGCAGCTGAATTTACAGCAGCATATTTCAGAGCATTTCTTCCAACAGATATTAATCCTACTTGAAGCATCAACAGTAGGCCACATGAAAATTATTGCCAGACTATCAGTCAAATGATCACACYGAAGTATGTATTTGCATGTCAAATCAATCCTCACCCAAAAATTCATCTCAAAAGCTGCTGGTGGTCACATCCTCCCAGAGCTGGGATTACTCTTCTATGCAAAGGAGGCAAACATTAGAAAAATACTAAAGTACTTTCCACAGAATAATCTCCAAGCCTGAATTTATTTGTTAGCTCAGGTATTTCCTGAAACAGAGGCTGCATTTAATAACTCTAAATGTTTATCTTTTGGKTTTTTTTTCCTTCGTATAAGCAATGGTAGGATTCTGAAAGGGACCTGAGTTTGGGTTTTTTTTTTTAAAATATCACTTGGGGATGAAGCAACTTCCATATCTCACATGGGCTTACTGGGGACACTGCTCTGATCCAACTTGAGCAGATTTTTGCACTCTTAGAAGCAGAACACCAACCACCTAAGAAATTTTTAAGTCAAATGGGGAAACACCCATAGAGGTCAAGCATCTGTAGGGTTATGGTGGTGGTGAAGCATGGCCCCTCTCAGGTCACCACCCTGCAACCTAAATGCAGCTCTGAGTACCATAAAACAAGATGGAAAAAACAAACTAACAGCCTTCCGCTGCCAAATGGGTTGGACTTTCGGGCACCAGAAGAGCATCTGATGCCTCAAGTGAGCCAACCCCACTTGCCAAAGCCACCTCCTCTTTGACTCGGGCTAATGCTCTGACCCTTTAATGGTCCAAGTCCAACAAGCAGAGGTCACGTGCATACCCACAGGCAGCCCACGTGAGGCTGCCCCAGCATGAAGGGCACACGAGACCACCCTGGCTTGGCGGCAAAGCAGGCGGATGAGCTGGGTTCAGCCCATCTGCTCTGCCTCTGCCTATTAAGATGAAATGACACAGAGCAGCTTCAGTCAATGTAACGGATCACTGCCCTGATGGGGAAGGACTCGACTCTCTTGATTCAGTCTTAGCCAGCACCACACCCACAAGGGAAAACCATCAGGAACAGTGCTGAAGCTTAAAGAATATAAGAGAGAAGTCACACAGTGAAATTTCACTGGAGCGCTCTGCTAGCCCCTAAAAAATGCCTTCTGGAGGGAACAAGCCATTCAAACTGGTTTGGCTGTACTGTTAAACCATACTCTGAGGGAATCTGGAAACGCCCTTCTCTTTAACATCCCCTATTAGCAGCTAGATAGCTCTTTCTCAGCACTTTGAAATCCCTTTCATCTCATCACATCTGCTGAAGGGATCCATCAGATTTAAATCCACTTCTGTGCATCAGACAGGTCAACACCAAGACCTAACACCTATATTGTTTGTCAAATCTCCAACTCTATGCCTTAAAACCCTGCATTTGTACCACAGGTCACAGAGACGGTCACACGGACATGATTTTCACTCACTCTATCACACACACACGAGATCCTGAAAAGGCTGGAAGTTGTGAATAAAGCTGATGTACTGCTTACTCTGTTCCTTGACTTGGCTGGCTCTGTATTTTTTGTTCAGTAACTTTACCAACAACTGTAAAGAGATAGAGATACTGCCAGCTATTTCTTTGTGACCAGAGGCTTCATAGTTAAGACCACAAGGCAACCCAATAGCAGTGACTGCTTACAGCTGGTCTACAAACTCCTACTGAACAAGAGTTTAATTTCTAATAACTGCTAATGAGATATCTGGCTGTCACATCACAACTGATTTTTTTATTTATTTACTGAAGTTCAAGAACGTCCCTCCATTTGTTATGCTAGTTTCTCCCCCTCACTGGCCCCAACAAAGACAGACATTTACAAATCAGTGGGTGGTACAGCTGCCAAAGGACCAACAGCAAGTGTTGTGGGATGGAGAAAGCAAACACACCGATACATGAAAACCCCATCCACAGGACAGCAGCAGGCAGTCTCTCAGAATCTTAATCCAACCCATATTAAAGGGAAGCAGGTTTTTCAACCTCCATAGTCTTTCCGGTGAGTGAGCGGTACCATATATCACATGCTTTGCTTAGTGTAAGATAAAAAAAGAGTTAGACATTTAACACTGAACCCCTCGTGTATAATAAAATACATACCCTTGGTTTCATAACAGAGTACTTTGGCCCAGATCTTAAGCATCATTATTTACAAACTTTTAAACCAAGTCTTGTTATGGAAAAGCTGACTGGTTGTTTTGCAAACTAATTTAGACTGAGCATACGACAGCGATCAATTTACAAAATCTTAACAAGATACTGCTTATCAACTGATGAGCAAGCGACATTTGTTCTTAAACACTGAATGCATACCTTTACAGCAGCTTAAAATCATATGTTTGAACTCCAAAACTGGGCATTAAAAGCATGCACATTCCTTGTTAGAGATTACTGCTTATCTCCTGAGTTAGTAATGTACCGCTGAGTCTGACAACTCGCTTTTAACACTAAAAGCGACTCCAAGCAGAGCTCAGCTAAAGCATGGCAGCAAAACATCACAGCCCTCACCAAAGCACTCCGATGGACAATAGGTGTGATATCTCTCCCATCGGTGCCCCACAGAAGCCCTTGCAACACCATTAGAAACCYAACTCTAAACAGGTTTGAGCACCACGTCAGTATCTAAGCATTCCTAAGAGCGTAGTAAGAAATATGACCAACGTTAATTACCTGCTTGCACAGCCCTAGAATGTCCTAAAACATGGAAAAGAGACAAACACCTTTCCACTCCTTTTCCTGAGTCCRGCACAAGAACGTAGGAGCGATTTCAAACAGCAGCAAACATCTCCTAAAGATACAATGGCCTAGGATGATGCTGGATGACAAGAAATGGGAGACCCATGCAGAAGCAGTGCCGTCTCCTCCAGGAGCCAGGCGGTAGCCAGGAGGCTTATTCCAGGAGCACCTGGTGGGACTTGTGGCTGCACCATGCTCAGCAGCACTCCTGAGCTTTGGGCACAGAGGAAGAGGTATGATTAGTGACAGTGTGACTAAAAGCAGAGGACTCCTACAAAGGCTGGGCACGGTGACTGAGGTAAATCGGCTCCCAGGCTGCAGAGGGCTGGGAGGGYGAGGCACAAGGATACCACGCCTGTGGTGTTCGGCACAAGGAACCGAGATCCAGGCAGCCTTGTTATTAGCTTTGGCCTCCACTGGCCTTCTGCTGGTACCAGTAGAGCTAATTACTGTTTCTGCTCTCTGCTCTCCAACCCCACTGGGAAGGGCTCATTAAGTCAGGAGCCTGGCAATACCCACAACAGTCTCCATACATTTAGACAGCCCTTCTCTGCTGGCGAAATAAGCCACAGAAACCCTGGAGAGTGAGGTGCAGAAGGTAGATCCACAGGGAATCGGCTCAAGAGCAACAGAGCTGGATCGAAACTAGCTCTGTGGAAATCCAAGGTGTCTCTGCATCCTGCTCACTGCCCCCAGGTCTAGAAACATAGCTCAGGAGTTACTCACACCGTCCCTGCATCGTTACAAGCCTTCCTCAGAGCATGCCTGCTGCCTCCACGCAGTGCTGCATCTCATCTAAAGCATCCGGCAGGACCTGACCTCTCTTTGAAAGATCATCACAGCACGTGTAATCCAGATAACAACCGACAGGGAAGCCTGTAAGGGTTGAGACTTTCTCCTTTTAAAACAACATCCTCAGTTACATTTAACACAGATCATGATTATTACTTCTAGTGTCCAACATATCAAAGGGTGGCTTGTCTGTCGGATTTTATCTATTTAATCTGCAAATGGTTAGTAGCCCCAGGCAAATTGTCTAGTTCAAGGAACAGCAGTTAGACTGTAAACTTTTCATCCACAATGGGTGATACAACTACAGTGGTTTCAGGTTATAAAGTCCTTGATTTTACGTACAAGACACATGCATTACATCTGAGCACTTCTGCCAAAACGCTAGCCCCTCTGCCTTCCCTCCCTCACCAGCATTTTTAACCCACTTCACCAGTTCCACTTTTTCATAAAGATCTGAGGTTTTTTGCTCCTTCATGAACCTAGCAATTGCTGTAGCCTGGCAAATATGTCTACCATTTGCTTTTTCCTCATCCTTAATTCAAAGAAATTAGTTCATTACATTTCTACTACATTCCCTTCTATATTTTTACTAATACTAGCATTTAGCCACAACAGGCAGACACGTAGTTGATGGCCAGCATAAAAATGAATTAGAGGCTTCAAAGCAGCTGCTACAGGGCAAACAGCCCTAAAAAACTACCAGGGGAAGAAAGAAATTGTCACCTCTCTTGGCAGTCTCAGATACTAGAAAAAGACTGAATGAATGCAGCAGCGGCTCCAAGGCCCCACACATTTTATGGCCAGCCAAATCCTGCAAAATCTGGTAAAAGTTCTATGTAGGTTCCAGCTGTACTTTTAACTAAAGCTTTTTGGCGCTTGTGAAGGTATGGGAAGCAGCCAGCAGCTCTAGAACAAGTACATCAGCTGGATATGTCTATGAAAACAATCAGCAATGCAATAATTTTCTTGAAAATTTTGTACATACTTTATGGCTGTTCACAAATAGGGGACCCCACAGCTTCCTTCCCCTTCCTTACTTTGAGTGCAGAACACTAAGATTGCACTGCTTATCCTTGGTATTATTCTTCCATAACTGAACAGACTAGAAATAAAGCAAGATTTGGCTGTGGATCGCTGTCACAAGCAACAGATTTCAGCTATCTGCAGTTCACGTAACATCTTGATTCCACTTCGGCCAAATCCGAATTGCTCACTTCCATTTAGTACATACAGGGGCCCAAAACTTGCCTTGAAAAAGCATGTAGTTTGGGGGAACCCACACCCACTAGCATCCTTGGCTTCCCCCACCAAACTGAAATTCTTCCCCGGAGGACTGGGAAGGCCTTTTTGCAACCTCCCAGAGATCGCTTTACAATCACAAGCTATGTACTGACACAGCACACGTACTATGTGCTCTCTTCTGCCAGCTCTGCTCGGGTGGGTACTGTATAGATGAAAGACCACGCTGACAGACAGAGACAGTTGCTCCTCAAGTTTCCACAGAAAGTTTTACCAGAGGAGATTCTCCAATGTTACAGTCATGACTTAGCTGGCTCTGTACAGTTGTCTCACCCAGAAATCAGTTCTGCACTTCCCTGCCACTGACTTGCGCTCCTTTATGTGTGGGTGGTTTTTTTGTTGTTGTTGTTGTTGTTTTTGGTGGTGCTTTGTCTGGTTGGTTT
>JAYKAV010003138.1:114765-230643 GCA_035582835.1 Phoebastria nigripes
TTTTTTTTAGAAAAGCATTGAAATACTACATTTTCATTTGAGTATATCAAGAACTCATGGATTTCTACCCGCATTTTTTTTTTTTTTTTTTAGAAAAGCATTGAAATACTACATTTTCATTTGAGTATATCAAGAACTCATGGATTTCTACCCGCATAACCTGAAAATACAGAGCAGTTTCCTTCCAAGGATATCTTKATTTTCTCTCTAACGGCACGTGAAAAAAGTCTAAACTCAAGATTGAATGCAAGAACGCATACTCTCTGAAATTATTAACTTGCACTGTGAACTTATAGAACGTACAAGCTGAGTAAGAAGTAAGAGGTTGGCTATTAGAGGTTAGCTATTTACTAGGTTAAGGTTACAGTCACACATGCTGCGCGTAGGGAGCACAGCTGGCCGCAGAAGTACATGCAAAGATTATTTGCCCTTCAGTGAACCAGCTGACAACTCCAGATAGTTCAGGGTCAACAATGTATCCTTAACTATACCTTGGGGACGGTGGGGGTGTCGGGCAGGGGGCTTCTTTGGCATTTGTGGGAATGGTCACAACAGCGAGGGTGCAGGGAGATGACAGGACAACACTACGCTCAGGCTACTGTAAGAAAGTCTACAGGTCAACTTTGTACTGTGCTATGGAATAGAGCTTTCTGGAGTTACTTCAAAAATATTAAGTGCTTTGGTAATTAGTTACATCATTTTTATATTTTAAACAGTGGAATAAAGGGGGGGTTTTAGCAGCAATGTTGTATAATAGATCCTTAGGTATTTCTCCTTTTTAGGCATTGGCAATAGCTGAGCACCTTGTGGCATCGGTATGGTCTCACTTGGTAACTATGGGAGTTTATGTAAGGCCAACCGGTCTCATTTCTGCTGCGAGTGATTTAGAATTCCCGAGGGACAGGGGAAGGGGAACAAATACTGTATTCAACACTGATCCAGAGACATACTTGAAGAAGAAAGCACAAGTCCCAGTAATAAACTAGTTCAGTTGCAGCAGGCCTGATTTCACAGAGACTTTTCAAAAGTTACTTATAATTCTCTTTTTCATTCAATTAAACCTAGGAAGTCTTAAAAAAAAAAAAAAAAAAAAAAAAAAAAAAAAAAAAAAAAAAAAACAAAACAAAAAACAAAAACAAAAAAAACCCAAACAAATAAACAAAAAAACCAAACCCACGCCACATTTTACAGAAGTAATTTGAGTGGAATTATAAAGGTTTATCAGCAAAGAAAACTTGGTTTTAAGCTTGATATTATGCCCTGGCAGAAAAAAAACTCAGTACTATGCTAACAGCTTTACAGGAACTGATTAAACTTGCAAACCTGATCTAAAAAAGTCAAAAGATAATTCAGAGAAAAGAGATAGTAACAGCTAAAGTTGACACAAAGGGCTAGTTTTTCAAAGGTACCTATCAAACAAGTGAATCAAGGACCCCATCTTTTATTTCAATAGATTTATTTTGATTGAAGAAAGAAGGCTTTTGTACACAACCTGTATATGTCCCAATTTTCGTCACTTATGAGCCCGCTAGCTAGTTAAACCTATTTGACAGTATGGAAGATTTACAACAGGAAGGGAAGAAATTAAGAAATGCAAAGAAACTGGAAGCAACGAGCCAAAGGGCTGGGAGGCACACAGAAGGCACAAGTTGGGAACATCAAACACTTGAAAACACAAATATTTACACACATTCTTTATGCTCACAGAATAACTTCTTTTTAAAAATTAAAAAACCTGTCAAGTACTTCATACCAACACAAGTGACCTGAAACAGAATTTCAGCTTTTCCAGGCTTTCTAAATTAAAGTTAATATTTAATATCAAGTTTCCCTTAGTACGGTCACTAAAAGTGAGTTATATGTTAGCAAATCAGAGCACCCTACTCTCTTTCAATTTATAAATATACTTTTATATCACCTCCAAATAAAAGGTGACTTCAAGAAAAACAGAGCCTTGTTAGTTTTTAAGTAAACACGGCTTACCCAAATTCTCAGATCTTGTAAAAAATAATGCTTAGATCTCTGATGGGTAACATTTTGCCCAACAAACAAGGAAAGGACTAGCCCAAGCTTTCACTCTTGGCTCTCACGGCAAGCTGGCAGAGGGCTCGGGGGGCGAGCTGGAGAAGCTTGAGCATTTGGCAATGGAAGACCAAGAAGTCAATATCTGGCTGTCTGACAAGACAATTTTCTGGCTGTAACCTCATTCTCTTAAGCAAATTAAAACAACAAAAAAAAAGCTCTCATTGCCCTTCTGGTTAATGGCATTTCATTCACTTGAACAGCCTGCTGTTTGAGTGCTTAATACGACTATTACCAAGAATAAGTTTTATTTCTGACCTCAAGCCAGCAGAGGAAAGTCTCAGAGGCCTGGAAYGCACTCACAACACTGAGATGGCTCACATGTGTCCAGACTAACTCCTGGCGTGTGTTTTGTTGGTGAGTGCATGCTTTACTGAAAACAACATACATCACATATGGAAAAAGGTTTATGGGTTGACAATTTATCCAAAGAACAAAAAAACCCTGACCAAGCAGCATCGTGTAAAACACACAAAGGCTTCTTGTATTCGCTATTCACTTGATACTAAAAAGCATCCTAAAACAGTTTGAAGCAACAGTAAAATTTTGAAAATTAAGTAATTGGAAGAAATATGCTGAAACAGACTTGCAACAAACATACACTCAATAGCTTTCATTTCTTCACAAGAAATATTCCACTGCCTCTTGGTACCTGGCTCTGGCGTCAACATTTTTATTCAGAATGTCGTAGTAATGAAAGGCATGAGGAGGCAAATCAAACAAGCTCTTTTGGTAAGTACAAATTTTTCAGCAAGAAGTGATACCATGTGATTGTCCAAAGTCCTGGACACCATTAAAGAACAGTGTTACTGTAGAAATATATTTTGACATTATTAAAATATTTGATTTAGCCTAGCAGTAGTTCACAGTTTACAAGCACCCATAGTGAAGTATCAGAAGATGCAATAAAATGCCAGCACTTTTTAAAGAAGCCTGTTGTTCTGGGGTTTTTTTTTGGTTTGGTGTTTTGTTTGTTTGTTTTTTTAACATCTCCTGCATGAGCATATCAACTCCAAATCCCACAGTTAATATGTTTTTAGAAGGTTCTGTTTCAGGTCAGTATCTTACAAAAAGTACTTAAATATTTATAAGCTTTTTACACAACATGGAAAGCAAAAGTAACCAAATAACCTCTTACTGCTAATACATCTGGTTGTCTCCACTGTTTCCTACTTCACCTTTAGACTCCTGGGAAAACACAGTAACTGTTTTGAGACCAAGCACAAAGACGTCCTAATTATTAGAAATCCCTCAACAAACCTAAGCAGCAGAGCAAGATTAATACAGTCACAGGACCCAGAGATTAATCTATTTACCAAAGAATCCGTGCAACAAAGCAGTCTAATACTGAAAGATTACTGAAGTTAGATTTTCAACAAGATAAGAAGGGTCAAGAGACCTRAAGAGTGCAAAACATCTCCCTAATAATGGCTTCTTCGAAAAGTAAAAATACGTTCCAGAGGAAAAAGATATTACCTTGCTGACATTTAATAAAAATGTCTCATTTAAAAAAACCGAACTCTCTAGATGAGTTAAATCAAAGAGCCAAAATTACTATAAACACATTACAACATAAACCAAGTAACAAGCTGACCAGTAAAATAAGTCCTTTGTTTTTAATTACATTTAAAGAAGAATGGATGCCAAAACAAAACAAAAAAAGCTAGTCTTAACTGACTCCCACCCCACCCCCACCCCCCCGCCCCCCCAAAAAAATCCCATCTCTTGGAACAGCATAATGTTTTAAATCAGTAAACTAAAGCCAAATTTTAATTGAAATTAGAAAAAAGTCTAAAACTCTAACTGTAAAAACATATCTATTTGGTATATTCCACTATTCAGATATGGGATTCTCTCCCAAAAACTATTATAACCACTTTAAAGGGAAGGAAAAACCACCAATGTCAGATCTAGAACAGAAACTTTTTACTAAGCTTAAAAAAAAAAAAACCAGCTGATCAGCTCATCCTCACTGAACCGAACAAAAGAAGGCTCTGAGGTACCCAAGACTTGATGACCACCTGCAAGCAAGCGTCACGGGTCAGACTTCCAAATCCCAGTTCAACAGAAGATGGTACAGTGAAATTCAATAACCCAGAACCTGGAACAAGACAATTCAAACTAGAAATTTCAGGGGCTATTGGAGTCTTTGTTGTTTTTCTTGTAGATTGTGAAAAACAAACATTCAGTCCACTTACCCAAAGGATTCAGCAAATCCTRTCACTTTACACCAGGACCAGATAGCTTTCAAAAGACGCGTTCACTATAAATTACAGGTATGCTACAGAAGACACCAGAGGAGTTACTGTATGTTGCAGAGAAACTCAGATTGATCTTAACACATTCTTGATTTAGTCAGACTTCCACTTGCACAAATTTTAAAGGTATGTTCTTAATAAAAAGAGTATTTCACATGAAAAACTTTAAACTAAACTAGCACTGTTCTCACTTGAATTTGCACTGGAAAATAAAAAAAAATGCTCACTCTTAATGCTCCTGTCATCCAATATTTTCCACTTAGCTTCCCCCCCCCCCTCCCCCGCACAGCATGAACTAGATGGGAAACACCTTACAGCCCCTAAGAGCACGTGCTACTCAAGGGAAGCGCACGCTGGACTAAGCTGCATTCTGTGCTTCACAGGCTATGGGCTTTAAACTGATGCCTGAGCAAAACAGGACAGGGAAAGAGGTCCCGGCTGCTCATCACAGACTTTCAGGGACCCTCAACAAAGCTCAAGATGCTCTCCATAAGTCTGGGAGAGCACTCACATGAAGACAGAAATCCTTCCTTCCATCTAGGGCATCCAACAGAGGGGAAAAATGAGGATGACAACAGAGGGATTAACAACCTATTACAGCTCCCAAACTCCATGCTCCAGTTTCAGAGGCCGGCCAGCTGGTCACAGATCCCAGAGGAGCATTTCTTAGCTGAAGAAACCATACCACCAGACACTGCCGCCCACTCCCTGCTGCACCCTCGGCAATGCCCTGCCCCAGTGACCTGCGGAGAGGACRGTACAGAAGTACCTGCTGATAAACCACGCTGCACAGGCAGACAACCCACCTGAGGGGAGCATAGGCATAGAAAGCATTCAGCGGTGGAAAAGGAGTATAATGGGGCAGGGACTTTTCCCTGCATACTGTACTTATTTAATGTTCAACCCTCAGTCATCAGAAATTGCAGGCCTGTGGAAACAGATGTTTTTGATGTAACCAAACATAAGTGTGATATAAGAATCCACAAGTAAACTCAGGGCTATACTACAGCTTAAACTGTCAGTGCTGATAACTTCTACATTTACGCCACACCTAACTCAATTTTAGGAGCAAGTTGTACCAGCCACATCCTCCCTTCCTTTTTGTGTTAAATAATTATCTTTAATAATGCTTTTATAATAGGCCTTCGTTCTCCCACAGTCTCATTAACCTGGTGACTTGAAAACAATAGGGCTTCTTGCATGCAAAGACAGAGGATGCAGCTGCTTCCATCTATAAATAAGATGTTGTTGTATCAGATGGGACTGCTATTGTTTCAGCAGTCCATCGGTTACATCAGAAGATTAGAAGCAAGGGTCAAGGTGTTGGKTTTTTTTTTTTTTTTCCTTTCTTTGAATTGAGAGGACCACTGTCTTAAAAAAAATAAAGGACCAAAAGGTAAACAGAAGAGAAATACAACAGTTTATTCAAGTCACATCCCACACACTCTAGCTTCTTGACATAAGACAAACCTGAACAGTAATGACAGAAACCACTAAACAGTGGAACTGATTTTGTATTTTAACATTCATTTACCAGATTATGGAGCCGTCATATTCTGTACATCCAGCCATACTTTAAAACACCTGTGGGAAGGAGTAAATCTGTGCTTTCATTAAGATTGTTGTAGCTGGAAGGTCTATCAGTACATATTTATTTGTATTTTAATCACACCTCAAATTTTCAGGGAGGACATAGAAGAAATATAGTACAAAAGCCTGTATTACCAGCCAACCAAGATAGGAGTACATTTTATTAGGAGTATGAGTTTAGGAAGTGTTTAACATATATCACACTCCAAACCAATCTGTAGGTAACCCGTACTTTGAGCTCGCCGCCGAGTGACCAAAAGAACAAGGGAGATGTAAAGAGGGGAGGATAAGGAAATCCAAGAGCCTTCAGCACCAGTTTGTGAAACTGCATCTCAAGGAGACAAGGATGGATCCCAGTGCCATGAGCAGTAGAGGATCCACAAACAAAGAGGGGCAAAAGGAGAAAGCCGCTACCTCATCAGATACTGAAACTTCACTGATCCATGTCAAAGATTTCCTCTCTGATGTACATTTTTTTTTTTCCTGATGACACCAATTACATTAAGTTATACCATCCACTAATCCAAATTAGCACTATTATCAGTAAATTACATTAGAAATACTTAGATATTTCATCAGGACCTTTAGTTCATAAAAGCGTAATTTAAGTTTTTCTTGAGAAAGCCTATTAAGACAACAGTACTGTACTGGCTACATAGTAAGCCCACCATTGGGATCTGGCTGCTCTGCATGATACTCCRGAGCTGCTGGTGGCAGAGGAGCTTTGTTTGGCTGTTCTGCTTTGGGAAAAGAGCAACTCCTTCCTTCTCCAAAGACTCGTAGACCCTGTGCCAAGGTGTCTTCTAGCTCACTCTTCCCAGCAGCTCCTACCTGCCAGGCTACTATGGTAGGGGTGCACCCCAAGCCCCGACACTGCTACCCACAGAGAAACTGCACCCTGAAGAAAAAAGTGTTTCCATCTTTTAAGGTGCATCTACAACACACAGTCTGCCAGGCAGGCAAATACATCCCAGCAGGCTCCAAATTCAGGAACACCTGAGCTGACCAAGACTGTACCTGTCCCACACAGCCTAAAAATAAATAAATATATTATATATTTTTATATATGTATATAAGGAAGATAGATAGATATTCCTGACAAGCTATATGCAATCTTTGGTGGTTCACCTGTACTGAGCTTCATACCACTGTGGCAAATTTAGAGGTAAGTTTTGGGTTGTCTACATGGAATTGAAAGGTAGGCATGCCCACAGAAGAAGAAAAAAAAAAAACTAAAAATAGGGGTAGGGAAAAGAACTGTCAGAAGCACTTAAGAAGGAAACAAGTTGCAGTCAGAATGAAAATCGTAAGCATTTCTGACAGAGTAAAAGCACTACCCAACAGAAACTAGAATGTGCTTAAAATTTCATGGAGTTGTTATAAATAAAGGAACAACAGCTAAGAACACAACTCTGTTTTGCTTTTTAATCTCAAAAGTTTACATGCATTATGTTGGAGGAAACTTTCTCTTTTGTGCCTGCTAGCAGGAAAACCCTATTTTTACACTCAATACTGCCACAAGCTTCCAGCATCAACTAGTGACTCTTTCTTTGTGTCCAGCAGAAGAATGTGACTTCCATCAAGAGTAACAAAGTGAAACTCAGTATTCACTAAGTGCCTTATGCTATTCTTCGGATAACTAACTTGCATGTTTTTACTAAAGAAAAGCATTAGAGGCTGTTTACAGAAAATTGTGCTGCCTCCACGCACATTCATCCCTCTGACAAATATTCAAATTGAGGAACAAGCCTAGGTTCAAAATTAAGTAAGCTCTGCACCAATTCACACGGCCCCAGACTACTGATGATCTAGCTTCCTTTTAGTCATGGCCAGAACCACTTGAAAATCATTTTTCTGTCAAATCACAGAAGTCTACAAACATCTGGAACTATAATAAAAAAAATCCCATCTGAAAACAGGCTAGTTCACTTATTAGCTGGTAAGAGGACACGCTACACACACTTACATGATGCAACATGGATTATTTAAGTTCTCAAACCATTTTTCAGAAACGACTATATTTTTCCAATTCTTCTTAAAAAATAACATTTGAGTATCAATCAATTAAAGAATTTCAATTACTTGAAACAGCTTCCAAATATATTTAAAAAATAGCATACAGTAGCTAATACAAGTTCATCAGATAGACAACTGTGCAAACACATTAACATTTACAGCAATGTGTCAAGAGTCTTGACATTACAAAGTTACCTTAATGTAACACTTACCTGCCACTTACCTTTTTCCTGAAAAATGTATTGTCTTATTTTTTGAAAAAACCCTCGACAAAGTTTCAAAACTGCATTCTTTAAGTCTAATAATGTTGGGGTTTTTTTCCAACTGCCCATTGCACACATTTCACCAATTAAAAAAAGATGTCATAGTAAAAAAAGAACACTACAAAGTTTGAAGCATCATACACCATACAATATCAAAGAGGTATTTTTCTAGTTTCAGATCAAGTTGACAGAAGTTGTATTAGAACAAAGGAAAAAAACGTTATTTCTTTAGCATATGCTCAAAGCACAGTAATAGTATACTAGGCCTACTTAAATTGAATACCAGATAAGCTATACCAGCACTCAATTTATTACCTGTATTAGGTACCATACATAACATGACTGAGCTGAATATCTAGAAGTCTTTTTGTATGACTGTTCCCCATAACAAGCCCATGCACAATATTCTCATTAGAAAGAAATATTTCCAGCTGTCCAAATCTAAAGCTGCCGGGTGACTTCTGGACAGAAGATTTTAATGTAGGTATTTCTTGTGTCCCAGTACAAAGCAACCCCTCCTCCTCCAGTTTTGATTTTTTTTTCCTATTCCAACCAATATGTGCGTAAAATAGGCAAAACCATATACCATATGCATTGAGGCTGCACTGTTAAGTATGAGCTATTGACAACAGAAAGCATCACCGTATCAACAGAAAAGAGCCACTAAAATAGAAGAATTTGAGCAAGTCAGCTGCAGTACGAACACAAAGATATGGGGGTAAAAGGAAGCACCTTCCTTACTGCACAAGGAAATATCCCCTTCTTCCCAGCAAAACAAACTCTTCGGAAGAACAGCTATAGCAGTACAACTCATCTGAGCATTTCCGCCGTGGCAAAGATACGATCAGGAAAGATCATGACCTATACTGTTCTCCCTACTTTTTATTTCCCAAAGGTATGACAGTACCAGCAAATTAAGGGAGCCACAGCTTTCCTTCCTCCTCTCCTCTACACGACTCCCAACCCCCAGGCACTTGCTATACAAACGTTTATGTACGAGCCTTTTACATTTATATATTTTTACTGATTCTGCTTTTAAAAAAAAAAAAAAAAAAATCACATACCACTTCATATTCTTTCAAACAGCACCAACATTTAAGGTCAAATTTACTTTGTACTTGCATCTGAGATTTGAATGCTGAAACAGTGCACAAAATATACAGATGATTACTAGCCCTACAACCTTTCACTGGATTTGTGGTGAATGAATAAGCATTTGCAATTTCTATATTTTTTGTGCAGTTATCATTTAACAATAGCTGCACACTGAATAATTATGGCCTCTTAAGGTGAAAAAGAAAACTTATTATTCCAGAACGAGAACAAAAATTGCTTCTTCCTCTCCTTGTCTATGAAAAGAACTTATTTTCTTTATTTTTGAGCAGAAGAGAGACTATCTCCTGAACAGACTTTTGCAGATCTTCAAATTTTACTCTTCCCATTCATCTTCTGGAACACGGATTTGCAAGTGCAGAATGTTAGAATTTAATATTTGCTATTATTTTGCAGGAGCGCATTCTGAGGAAAGGTGGTTGGACAAAGGTGATCAACATCCTCCATAGAAAGGAAACCTGCCTGCTCAACTAATTCAAGGTTTTGCACTGAGCCTGGAACCCTAAGAATTACAGATGCATTAGATTCACCTTGTTAATATTAACCTGAAATAAGGTTAATGATCTTTTTTCAACATGAAGCATTTGAATGTTTTTCAATTTCTTCAAGGATAGCCATGATTTTAACAAGCAACTCCCATATTGTTGCTCTTTTTACCTACCCAGACAGAAGCTGGACAATTACCAGATGAACTAGAAAAAGTAAATCAGAAATCATTTTAGACAAAATTGAATATTTGTGTGAAAAAGTCCACACTTTTCTCCTTATCTGGCATCACCAATGCTTAGCCTACAGCATTTGTTATGTGACACTGGCATCAATTTGCCTATATGTTCTAGATAACAACAGTTTAGAAAAAAACACTGATACAATCAATGCAGCCTGCTCAAAAATTTGATCTGCAATCACCCAAGGCATACACAGCTGTAGTCTGATCATTTATTTATCCCTCAGATGAAAGGAACAACTTTGTTGGATACCAAGAACAAAATGAGAAACATTGCTTTTGCTCCTCTCCGTTGGCAAAATTGCTTTACTTTCAGACTGCACGTGTTTACATCCATTTGCAGATGTTTTGCTGCTCAGACATTACCAATGCAGTTTAAGAACTCATTTTGCTGTAGCAATGCCTTAAAACAGTGACAACAAATCTGGAGAGGTATTTTTGTAAACTATATATCTTTACTACCTCGCCACACTCCCAAACCCTCATCTCCTCTCTTTCTTTGTTAAGCAGCAGCCTGCACATATTCTCAATACTGTGTTACTCGCTCCATAACAGCGGCCACAGTTTGACACCAGGACATGCAGTGACAGAAAGTGGAATCATCATAAATCAGAGCTAAAGCTTGCAAGGCAAATTAAACATCCAAAGCTTCTTCAAGCACCTTAGTAGAGAGCAAACAAAGAAGAAAGGGCTGTTCTGAAATGTGTAGTTGGAGATTAGATATCGCCTTCTTCAAAATTAACTGTGTCTTTACAAATAGCCAAGAACAAAACATAACACTGAATGTAAGAGGCAAAACGACAGTCACTAATAGAAAAAAAAGGATATGGAAGTGTAAACTACCATACACAAAATGCAGGCAAAAGGCAAAAAGGTTAATGCACTAAATCAGAGGGTTGGATCATTTTCATCCCATAATAAACACAACAGCTCACCYGTGCTAGGATTTCCAGTGTATCTGTCAAGTGATGGGCACATACACACAGAGCAACAGAGCACCTGTAGTAGCTTCATTTAAACAGGGCATGTAAGAAACCAGGCTTGTCAACACAGAAGGTTTTTGAACAAATTTAAAGGTCACAGATGGAAAAAACATAAGTCATTACAACACACAGGCAACAATATAGCCAAAACCACATTTTTAGTTACATTTTGGTTTTGGTGGTTGTTTTTTTTTTTTTGCTTTCTTAGACAGGATCCAGAAAGATTAGGTGGTTTTAATGAACAACACATTGAATACAGTGCCGTGTAGAAAACTTTCAAAGCTGGAGAGCGTAACTATTTATAGAGAAACACAACAAATAAGGATTTAGTTAAAAAGGAGTTCAGCAAAGTATTATAGAAAGGTATTACTGAAACACCTTTGTGGGCTGATTTTAATGCCTATCTTTTCATTATTAAACTTTTTCCCAAATTTATGTCTATGACAAAAAAAGTCTGCTAAAGGTACCAAATTGGGAGGGTACACTCAGGGGACGAACAAAGCATACATAAACAAATGCATTTTAATCATATTAAAAAAAAAAAAAAAAAAAAAAAAAAAAAAAAAAAAAAAAAAAAAAAAAAAAAAAAAAAAAAAAAAACACAGTCATACACAATGCAAAAACATATATGAACTAATAAAAAAATACTTGCATACTACTTGATAACATGACAGTTTTGAGGGCCCATTAACATAGCCATGAGAGAAGTAAATCCTAAGAACAGAACTATTTAAGCCTTTCTACAAACTGCTCTTGAGACCCCACCAAGTCATTTCCTTCAAATTAATTCAAAAGCAGAGTAGCTGCAGAAAAAAGTCTGTTCTGCAAGAGAGGATTCCCAAAAAGCTGGCTATGTTAAGACAACACAAGAGGTCATGGGCAATTGCAGGTCTCTAGAAATGAAGTTAAATAGAATATATAGACTATTAGAAGAAAAAGCTGGCCTAATAACATGAGCACCACTGCAATGGAAATTTGGGAAGGAATACAAATAGTTCAGGAAATGTTGTGCTGCATAACAGTCTGTAACTGCAAAAGATGGATTCTGTCACCCAGGGGGCTCTTCTATTTCAGTCCTAAAACAAGGCTCAAGCGTATTATGACAGAAAAACAAAACAAACTCTCTTCTCATTTCATTAATAAGCCAGTTTCATAGTTGAGACCCATCATGTGATTTTTGATTGCTTAGATTTGGTAATACTTATACTACAAATTAAATATACAAACGATTATAATTCACACATGCTCACCCATGCAAATAATTCCCAAAGGCTTGTAACTTAAATCAAACAGCAAGATCAAAATTCTGTATTCTTTCTCAATTTTGCTGTTAATAAAAGCTACATAAACCTTTTAAAGTTTCTAGCAAGGACAGAAACAAGGAGAAACCTTTAAAAGAATCAAATTACATGGAGTTAAATTTATTTTCTAGAAGCAGTAAGCTATAGCCACCTTCTCCTAACTTGCTGTCCCTGAGGAGTCAGTAACATATCAGCCATCTGCCCTTTATTAGAAAACACCTGTAAGAGATGGTACAAAGACTCTGCATCATTTGGCTACAGCTACTTCAACCATTTATTACCTTGATAATTAGGATGTTTAGCTTTTAAGATGATGGTTATTCTCGCCATAAAATAAAAAGGAATAGAGAAAGCATGTGCACATTTTACCAAATCAAAGAGTAGTAAGCACAGTGAGTTCAACTCATATGGTTACCAAGAAGTGTTATTCAACTATTTGTAGTATTGGGGAGAGTTATTTAAAAGCTTAAAAAAACAGAAAAAACACCACAACTGAAATACTAGTGAGGGTTTTTCATTCAAGCTGAATGTCCCAGCCCACTTTAGAACTGCAATTTTGGGGGGGCGGGGAGATCAATTAATTCATAGAATCACAGAATAGTTTGGGTTGGAAGGGACCTTTAAAGGTCATCTAGTCCAACCCCCCTGCCGTGGGCAGGGACATCTTCAACTAGATCAGGTTGCTCAGAGCCCCCTCCAACCTGACCTTGAATGTTTCCAGGGATGGGGCATCTACCACCTCTCTGGGCAACCTGTTCCAGTGTTTCACCACCCTCAGCGTAAAAAATGTCTTCCTTATATCTAGTCTAACTAATTCATTTAATACTATTAGTAGGCAGGGACTAATAGTCCCACTTTGCACAGGGAAGTTTAACAGGTAAGGGTTTATAGTTGCATTTACTGTTTGGAACAGTAATCATAATTTAACAGATTAACTAGGAAGTCTGTATAACTCACCAAGGGTAATACCGCCTACTGGAGAGATACACCACTCACTTTTCATGAGTCCCTGCCCACCGTCTGTCCCAAGCTAAGCTACTTGTTTTCAGCTTAAGAAATAGGACATGCAGATGAATGAGTGACAGACACCTGGGATTACATTCAAGCGTCAGTTTGACAGTTATGAAGTTAGTATTACTAAGGAGAGTGGTATCCCCAGTTCCTCATTCTTTAGTACCAGCCCAGGCACGGTAATTGGTTTCAGGACTCTCAAACCAGTATGTTGAGTTCCCTTGAATCTATCTTTGATACTCATCTCAGCTCTGGCACACATCCTCCCCTATTATCCTTCCTACCTTTCAGCACCTGAATTAGGAGAAGGAAGGTGACAAGATTAACCATAGATCATTTTCTTCCATGAGCTGAATCAGAGAAATCGTAGTTCTTGCGTACCTCCAAGACAGAGCCCTTTTTCAGCCTTCACCTACACCCCGAGAGCCACAAGTTACAAATAGCTGAATGATCTCTTCTTGCCATTAAAGCTTTCAGAATGCCCCATTTTAAATACCTGTGCCTACCCAATACTGTCAGCAAAAATAGTTGCATAGACTACACTGATTACTGAATTAAAACAGTCGAAAGACGCTATCAACACTAAACCTAAAGCCTGTGGTTTTTTCCACTTCACAATACCTATCAAGAGATTCTTCTAATGAGCATAATTTTAAGCTTAAAATGCCTTTTTTTTTTTTCTACTCATCAGCTGCCAGTGTCAAGATTCACTCTGGGTGCCAAGCATTTTATTCTCCTTTTCCTGCAACTCTGAACTGACACCAATGATGTTTAATATAAAATTTCGCTTGCATTTGTGAAAGGAGAGCATGTTCATTTAGTTCAGAAGTTGGAATAATGCTGGACAGAAAAGCTTGACCAGAATTTTGAAAAGATAAATAAGGGCAAGCAACATTTCAGAAGGTATAATTAAAGCTCCATCTTCTGGAGACCAACACAATTTGGATTTCCCAGAAACCTCATGCAGCGGTAACTCGTTGCTCCATTTGGGTGGTACAAACTATTGTTTCTCCTGCTTTCTCTCCTCCTCCCACCAGCTCTGAGCTTATTCAAGGTGACTCAGAAGAATGTAGAACTGATCACAGTTGTATTAAACTCATGTTTCCTAGCTTAATGCACACTGAAGACACTCAGCTATGTTAAAAAAACTGAAACTTAGAGGAATGGACCAGGAAAAAACTAAATATCTGGGCAGGCCTCCGTTACTGAGAAAAAAATTAAGCTGCCCACATAACAATTAGCTTTCTGAACAGAGACACAGAAGAATAGTACTTAGTATAAATTTGTTCGTAAACTTGAGTTTAAACATTACTCAGCAACATTTGTTCAACCAAAACTAAAACAAAACCAACTTACATCCTTAGTTGCATCCTTTTTGATCAGCACCTGAGGTAACAGGGGAAGCAGGGTTGCCTCACGAATAACTCCAGCGCAGTTCAGCATTCAATAAACCCACCACAATCAACAAGACAGGAAAGTCCTCAATATTTTCTTTAAAGATAAAAAATTACTTCCCCATTTTATCCTTTCATCTTTTTCTATGAAGATTTCAATTTAGTCCTCTCATTCATAAGAAGTGAGTGAGAAGGGCAAAACCAATTAATGTTAGGAGAATAGCAACTTTAAGTATTTCCTCAGCTCTTTAGTTCTCATGCTTCACAGCAGTTATACAGCTCAAAAAAAAAAAAAAAAAAAAAACAACAATCAACATTGGCAAATTGTTTGCTTTGTTGAATTATAAACAGATTCCTTTGAAAGAAGGGAGAAGGGGAAATGGAGCTGCAAATTCATAGTTCTGTGCCTACAGATGAGACTAGGCACACAATAATAAACCTAGAAAAAGCTAGTATAGCTAAATAAAGTTATATTTAAAGTACTAAGCTGCTAATAAAAGCTCTGATTTGTTATAAGCACTGAGTCTATCGATCCAAAGTGAGAAATTTAGAAGGAATATAATTTAGAGTTAGTCACTAAATCCAGACACCAGCTGACCCAGGCAAGTATAGAGACCTTACTAGTTTATGAGATTCTTTAAACTAGAGAACATCAAGATAACCTACACCAAGTACAGTTGCCCATCTTCATTAAACATCTTGATGGCAAAAAGCTGGACTGCAACTAAATCGTGCCAAATACCTCAAAACACTCCAGAAAAAGAGTAACAGCTGGAATTCGCAGTGTGCCGTTCATCAGTTTTAAACGCAGAACCACCAGTCTGATCTCCCATGGGCAGCAAGATCACACACCACTACATACAGAAGCATACCTACAACTTCTACACCCACCAGTATAGAACAGTACTTGATCTATGATTTCAAGCAAGAGAATCTGCTCAGACCCCAACAGTCCCCTGCCTCAAGCAATTACTGACAATTAACATTTTCCTAGTTATTCAGATTATGAATTTCTTTGGTTTAACTTGTGGTCTCCCCGTACTCAGTGCTACTAGACCACAGGCTTCTGCTAATCAGGGATCTCCCCCCGAAAGTAAAGGCTTGGGGAAAAAGCAGCAAAATCCAAGTCTCTAACAGAGTTCAAATCATTCAGATGGTTCCCTTGAATGCCTTCTGGGTAGTCCTTTTTAGACCTACATATCAGGCATGCAGTATCCTCCAGCATCATTTCAACAGAACTTCACCCTCCTCCATTGCTTATTTCATATGCCCCAATTAATGCACCCATCAATCGCACCCTGGCATGAGTACAGAAAGGAAAATGCCAGCTCAAAATTGTCCAGTAACATTATTCTAATTTCGTAAGAGTCCATGATCTGGAATGTAAAGGGGCAATTCCACAATTGCGYGGTGGAGTACCAATTAAAAATGGTATTTGAAAAGAAGAAAGCCAATACAAGAAAGGTAACAGGAAAACAGGAGCCACAACATTAGCAAGAAAAAAAAAAAAAAAACAGAAAGTCAGAGCTATCACTGTCAGCTGACAGGGCTCAAAACCAGCTGTTGGTTCTGCCAAATAAGTTCGTTTCTGAAATACGTTCTTTTGTCATCCTCCCAGTGGCACCCAAACAGGATTTCCTGTATTAAACTCATTTTTCAGCATCAAGTAGTGTGCACAGTGAATCCAGCTTTAAAAATATTGACATTAAGAGCAGAATGTTTATCCTTTGCATAAGTATTGAGTGGTGAGTCCCACTACTCAGAATTAGTACTTCTAAAAGAAACGTATTATCCCATTTTTTCCCAAGTTTCACTATGATCTGAAAAATCCCAAACGTTTTTGTTTGGTTCATTTAAAAACAACTCCTACTACAGGCAAAAGCTTCAAGAGGTGCAGGCGGGGAGAAACCTGCACCGTTGCACTTTCTGGGAGGCCAGTATTCTGTGGCATCACACTTCCCAACTTCACAGCTGCTGCTTTAGGTAAGGACAAAACCCATTTAGGGAACGGAATGAGATCATACTTGAACAGATTTATTCAGTGTTAGGATAATTTCCGTACACCATCTTTTTCTGTTATGTAAAAGTTGTCATTTGCTGTAGCAAACAAAAGACTACAATTGCTTAAAAGAAAGGCGTAGCTTAAGCTCATTTGGGAAGTGACACCTCTCTCATTACCAAACAATTACCATTTATTATCTCTAACCTGCCTTGCCGCAAACAAAGACGAATCCTATTCATTTGCACTTCATAAATACTGCAACAGTCGAACACAGGAGCTGGTCCCACACAGCAGCTGTGCTGTAAAACTGAATCAGAGAAATTAAGAGCCAAAAAGATTACCACCGCATCAACTGGCACATGCTCCACGAGCGCAGGCACACCAGTTTCCCCTACAGCACATCCTTGGCCACCTTGCGCAACCAAGCAGCGGGTCAGTGGTTTCTGATGTCCTCCCGCAGGAAACTTTCTCTGTGCAGTATCTCATTAGAAACATGTTTTCTGAATATTCTGATTCCATTTTGTCTTCCCTCCCCTTTTTCATTATGTTGTGGTTTAACCCCAGCTGGCAACTAAGCCCCACACAGCCACTCGCTCACTCCCCCCAGGTGGGATGGGGGAGAGAATCGGAAGGGCAGAAGGGAGAAAACTCGTGGGTTGAGATAAAGACAGTTTAATAGGTAAAGCAAAAGCTGCGCACACAAGCAAAGCAAAACAAGGAATTCCTTCGCTACTTCCCATCGGCAGGCAGGTGTTCAGCCATCGCCAGGAAAGCAGGGCTCCATCACGTGTAACAGCTACTTGGGAAGACGAACGCCATCACTCCGAACAACCTCCCCTTCCTTCCTTCTTCTTCCCCCAGCTTTATATGCTGAGCATGAGGTCATATGGTATGGAATATCCCTTTGGTCAGTTGGGGTCAGCTGTCCCAGCCGTGCTGGTGGGGTGGGGTGAGAAGCAGAAAAGGCCTTGACTCTGTGTAAGCACTGCTCAGCAATAACTAAAACATCCCTGTGTTATCAATAGATAACCTGTTTCCAGCACAAATCCAAAACATAGCCCCACACTAGCTACTATGAAGAAAATTAACTCTATCCCAGCCAAAACCAGCACACGTTAATTCTATAAACACCTTTTTTACCACCACCCCCTTCTCTAGGGTTTTCTGAATTCCAGGCCAGAAAACACTTGCAAGTCAGTCATCACAACCACCTTTTCTCTTCTTTCCTTCCCCCCACTAAGTTATGTAAACGTAACAGCTAAGCATCCAAAAGCTAATCCTTGCCATATCTACCTCCTCTAATTTCAAACTTAAAAGGAGGAGTTTAGGGACACCTTACAAGGGCTATCATCTAGGTTACAGCAAATGTTAAGTTATGGAGTCAAAGCAGGTAAAGGGCCATGATGAGAAGGTAAGAAGCAAAATAGTTATACGAGAAGCTAGGTGAGTAAGAGCTAGACAAACCCTTGAAGGCTACCTTTAGGAAGGGTTACAGATCAGCAAGACTATCTTTGATAGCAGCTTATTCAGGTGAGACAAGAATCAGCAGCCTTTTTTGGTTTACTCCATAGAAATTCGTATCTCTCTGTGCATGCTGTTCCACCAGGGGTGTCAAATTCACATACTGTAATAGATATGGTTCGATATACTGAAATGTGTTGTTAGAACTGTTCATTTCACCTTCCTCACTACTCTACAACACATACCAACAGTTTTCTAATACTCTGAGATTCCAGTGCAACTCTTAACACCTCATTACAAGCCTGCGCCCACCCTGATGCTATGGTCAACCTTCCAGTACGATTCAGGCTTACATCTTTTGCTCACTGCCACCACTCATGTCCCAGTCTTCCTCAATCACGATGCACATTTGATAGTCAATTCTTGACAATGCCATTATTTGGATTACATATTCCTTAGGAAAAATCAATCCACCCTTCCACACTTTCTGTAGGACTCATTGTTACCAAATACAATGAGTTAACTGTTTTTATTCTTATAAAATGAAGCCATACAAGAAATCAGGTCTTTATAAAATAGCGGGGGGGGCCAGGGATCAAATATACCTACCTTAATAAAATTGGAAATTTGTTTTTGGAAACAAACACACACACACACACACACACACACACAATCTGAGCAAAGATGAAGCCCTAAGTATAAGACTGAGTATAAACATACCCTAAAGCAAGTTACAGCTTCTAGAATATCCACACTCCCGTAATGAGCTGTGCTTAGTCTAAGCATGTTAAACTCCTGGACTTTTGGGTTTCTCCCCTGGAAAGGACAAGCATGCATCATTCCCATTTGGTTTCAGGTAGAAAATACGATGAGAAAGTGGCTTCCACTACATAATTTTCCATTTGGATTATATGGTACTCTGAGGCTCATATAAACTTAAAGAACAGAATAAAGGAATTCATTCTTCTTGAAAGATAGATCTTTGTTTAAAAAAAAGTTTGAGAGTTCCTGTCTGCAAACATCTCTCTTCCTGACCTGTGACCCCACCCTTAATCTTCAAGAAAACAAAACAGCTTTTTTTCAAAATATATATCCATTAAATATTTTTTTCACATGATCAACAGGATGCATTTTTGTTTGGAACTGCACAAAAAATATGGGGATATGGTCACTATTTTTAGACACATCACAGTGACATGAAAATGTTTTCATGACAAGGAAAGCCAAGAAGCTAGACATTTGACTAATGACCTTTAATGAACTCTACTTTCCCTTGGACAGCATGAATTACTTACATATTTTGTTTGGGGTAAAATATCTCACTTTCTCTTTCAGTGCAAATCAAATCTTTATTTTTACAATGTTTTGTATGACACAAGGCCATGAAGTCAAGCTACAGGCTTTAAGCATCTTGTTACAAACCCTTGCAGGTCAYGGCCCACAATATCCACAATGGACTACGGAAGCAGAGGGAGAACACACTCCTTAAAAGACAGTTTTTGTGAAGAGAGGAGCTCAGAGGTTAAGGTGATAGATGGTAGATGCCAACCAATACATATACAATTTATAYACTCAGAACTACTATTTTACTGTTGCATCTTTACTTGCATCTGAGCAAGGCATGTAGTTCATATCACCAAGCTCAAGCATTGCGAAAGTCTCTTAACTAAAAATAACGAGACTGCAAACTAAATCAGTTCACAGGGTCAGGACTGAAGAGGGCTCATTTAATTACACCGTAAAAACTGTACACACATCCTTTTTCTTAACAACATTGTGTTTAACCCATTGATGTAATCACACCATAGAGCTCAAGAATCCTTATTACAAGTACTTGCAAGAAATCCTCGTATATCCTTTCAAATGAATCGGCCACTAAAGGTTTTCAGTCAACCTGAGGCTTGTATATAGAGAAATTGCAAGGGAGTCTGTTCTATGTACTTCAATGTGTTTAAAATATTTCTGAACATATGTATAAGAAGTATCAAGATTGTGCATATCAAAAATGCACTCATAGGATGTAGCACAGTCTTTCCAGTGGAGAGAGACACAGGCATTTCAATAGCTCTGTTTACCTGGGTGGTTCACCTTAGAAAGTCCTGCAACTGGGAGAACGACAAAGTAAGAAACACATACAACAAAATATTTCAATACTATAGAAATTTCAGTCAAGCCCCCTAAAACTATCAAATATAGGGAAGTKGCCATAAGAAAGGCCTTTATCATCAGGTCAATATCAGCAAGGACAGCGCTAAGTCTTTGAACTTCGCAGGCAAATAGCACTTTGTCTTCCATTGAGACACGTGTTAACTTGATATTTAATTACAGTATAGTATTAAACTTTTACTAATTTTTCTCCCACAATATCATTACTCTCTAGCTTCTTTATGAGTTGAGACAATGGAAGAATCACAAAAAAAAAAAAATCCATCTCAACAAGATCGCAGGACTAATAACTTTGCTATTACTAGGCAGTAACGTAAAGACATTATAGCAAGTTAATAAGCCTAGAAAACAAGAATATATCTGCATATTTATTTTACAATGTTTACTTCCTTCCTATTTGCTACACAACTGAGCTGGCATTACTTCTTTCAATTAAATCCTGCATTTTAAATAACAGCATAAAATTGCATATATTCCACCCAACACAAATCAGGCCTCTTTCAAAGCCACAAAGACAGTTTTTTTCCCTGTCATTCACTTGTCCAATATGCAAAGCATAGCTGTCAATCAGTTAGCATCCCTGACAGCATAATTGCTGAACAGAACATGAAAAACGTGAGGAGGGTCAGGACTAAAAGAGATACCAGCAACATTCCTCCTTGCACGCTTTGGTACTAATTTAGGATTCTCCTTCATTAAGATTCCCCTCTAGTTACTGTTGCACCAAACCAAGGAATCTGTAGAAGAAGGTTGAGAAGGCCTTAAAAGCCAGTATTGACAAATAAGTTAGTTTTGTACCACTCGTACTCATTTTGGAAGCAAGCAGCAGCATCATTCACTAATAGTGGCCTCTTCGTTTCAGGAGCAGGTTTATTTTTTCCACTAGCTACAAGATCCCATTTTCTAACTTCTTACCTGGTCCATACTCCCCTCCCTCAGTCTGAATGTATGTACAAGTTTTGCTCTGTGGATGCCTAATGAAACTACACCTCATAGGAGGAATAGCATCTTTCTTTTCATTTCACTGCTGCCAAGTCATTTTTGTCTTACACGATGAGAAAGTTATATGCAGCCTCAGCATTTCTGTTGCTGTGACAATACAGAATGGAAAAAAAACACCTTTAACTTGTCAAATGTCCCCAGTTATCTTAAACATGAGCCAGAAATTTCCTTTTTGTAGACATCTTTTCAGATACTATTGCAATAACTGGGAAACTCTGACTTGTCCCCTTCCAAATTAACAGAAATATGCAAATACCTGTAATCAGGTTTATTTTCATATTGAGGGCACATTTTAGAATAAGTTTAGGTAGAAAAACAGAAGCATCAGTATTCTATTTGCAAAATTTATTTGAAAAATTTTAAGGTGTCTGTCTTATATGAAGTAATACCACCCTTTGTAGCACTCGAGCAAAGATGCAAGTTCATGTAAGCAATTCAACAGCTACACTGCAAAATAGGTATTTTTCTGGAGCTGTGATTTGTATTACAAGAGGGTTTTTTGAATCACGATGCAACAGAAGTGACATTTTGATTACTGATAGGCAGACATTCCTTACATGACCCAAGAGTAGCTTTAGTTTTCAGTCTATGCAGAACAGTTTCATAAGAAAAATCCAGCTTTTACTGATTCAAGTATAAATGAGAAATACTGGTGCATATTAGGCCATTTAACTTTTTTAATAGCCCCTATCCCCTGTTCCAAATCCCTAATTCAAAATTTTAAAGAAGCAAATCAAAACAGAAACTCTCTATAGCTATATCCATCTCCAATCTTTGCAACTATTTTAGCATTAGTGATCTAGAAAAACATTAAACATTTAAAAAAAAAATTCTTTCAAAAGCTGCACAACTACTATTGACTCCACTTGATTAATTCTGGGCCTTGAAAATATCAGCGATCTAATAGCTACTATTAAAATTTTATATTAACTGAAGAATTTTCGGTCTTCTTACAGAAGGTTATTTATATTCCACTTCCTGAAATGGAAATTCAAAGTTTCCTGAGAGAAAAATGTTTGTGACTCACTGTGGGGGTTTTGCCAGATACATCCCTTTAAATCTGAGCAAGTCAGGCAGTATGGGTAGCTTATATAAATCTGAAAGAAAACATTTTCCTCAGGTTCCACCAACGTACCGGTTTCTAGAGTTCTACATTCAATCCAGCACAACTTATTATGTCCTGAGCAACAGCACACAAGTGAAGGATGTCTCAGTGATTTTCAGTGCTGCACAGTTTATAACTTAGAAATACTACAGCGTCATCTTCTTGGGATTCAGAAAAGGTGTTTCAGATAGGAATATAGGGAAAGTGAACTTGCAAGACCTGAAAGAAACAGCAGAACCAATTTTGGTTCATGTCCTCCTTTCCCTGTTCTGAGGAAACACAGAAAGAAAATTTAACAGATGAAATCTTTGCAGCTTCGTTTAAAAGATAATAAATGAATCCTGATAGCCTCAGTTGTGTTTTCAGAAAAAACCATTTTATTAGCATATTTGCAACAAATGAAATTCACCGAAGTGAAACATGGTTTAAAGGCAACTCCACTAGTCCAGACAACTTAAGAAGCTGCTGTATGAGTAAATAAAGTATATTTTTCTGTTTAGCAGAGTGAAAGAATTTCCCCTCCCAACACCCTAAAGGTTTTTGATGCATTTTTTCCTGTTCATAGCAGAACTGATTAATAGCTATGGCTTAAATCCAGTGTACAGTTTTGGCAGCTGCTGACGGACCACTCCATCTACTTGCTGCTCCCTCTATTTGCTACACACAACACGTGCTGTTAAATGCATGCTGTCAAAAGCACTAAAATGATTCACTTTTAAATCTGGTAAATCTAGATTATGACTACTTAAAGAAGTTCCATCTTAACTTCAGGTGTGGAAAACAAGCAAACATAAAACACACTGTCAGTTTTCCTGTCAAATTTGGCATGCCAGTTTTCAAAGGATATAAAGAATCATCAGGTAAAATAAAGTGGTAACTTCTACTGTTTACAGAGCAAGCTTTAATTAAACAAACTGCAAACCTTCCTATGAGCAACAACGCAGCTATGAAAAACAAGCAAGTCTTACAACTACTGGAATTCTATTTTTTGCCTCTATAGTTTACACAAGCAGCATTGTCTCTAAAATTGCTGTTTAGCTATGCTGGAAACAGATCTGTTTTCAGATTACCAAAATATAACCTCTCTCTCCAGTACAGTTTGGAACCAAGAATTAAGAAAGAAAACTTTATTTAAGGTATGGATGTATTTATGAACATTATGCCATGATTTTTATTTCAACCCCTTGCATACAATACAGTCTTTGAGAGAATAAGAGCATCCCAAACACAAATACAGATCCTACTCTCAACACTTCAAGATCATTTAAAGTCACAGAAATGCTTGGCTGTCTTAGATACCAAGGAGTGAATATATTTCATTTCTAATGGCAACAAAAGGTTGAGTCTTTGTCAGGTTTTAGATTATGTTTCTGTATGGAAATAAGAGAGACTATAAGCTTTACTGTAAAAGAAGAAATTGGGAGTTAATGGAGATCTTGAAGTGTTATTTACTTTCTTCACGCTTGCAAGTTTAAAGTTTTATTTCATGTATTAATTTTGGATGTTGCTTCTGTTTTGAAGCAGTGTTAGCAGTGTATCCACCAATGCCAGCACAGATAACTTACTTCAGTTTTCTTTTGGTTTGCCTGTTTTTAAGTAAAGAAGAAAGCATGTAGGTGTCACGGGTTTGCGTGGCAAGGTTTTGGTAGCGGGGGGGGCTACAGGGGTGGCTTCTGTGAGAAGCTGCTAGAAGCTTCCCCTATGTCCAATAGAGCCAATGCCAGCCGGCTCCAAGACGGACCCACTGCTGGCCAAGGCCGAGCCCATCAGCGACGGTGGTAGCACCTCTGGGATAACATATTTAAGAAGGGGAAAAAGTTGCCGCACAACAGCAATTGCAGCCGGAGAGAGGAGTGAGAATATGTGAGAGAAACAACTCTGCAGACACCAAGGTCAGTGAAGAAGGAGGGGGGGGAGATGTTCCAGGCGCCGGAGCAGAGATTCCCCTGCAGCCTGCGGTGAAGACCATGGTGAGGCAGGCTGTCCTCCTGCAGCCCATGGAGGTCCACAGTGGAGCAGATATCCACCTGCAGCCCATGGAGGACCTCATGCCAGAGCAGGTGGATGCCTGAAGGAGGCTGTGACCCTGTGGGAAGCCCGCGCTGGAGCAGGCTCCTGGCAGGACCTGTGGCCCCATGGAGAGAGGAGCCCACACTGGAGCGGGTTTGCTGTCAGGACTTAGGACCGCACGGGGGACCCACGCTGGAGCAGTCTGTTCCTGAAGGACTGCATCCCGTGGAAGGGACCCACGCTGGAGCGGTTCGTGAAGAACTGCAGCCCGTGGGAAGGACTCACGTTGGAGCAGTTCGTGGAGGACTGTCTCCTGTGGGAGGGACCCCACGCTGGAGCAGGGGAAGAGTGTGAGGAGTCCTCCCCCTGAGGAGGAAGGAGCAGCAGAAACAATGTGTGATGAACTGACCGCAACCCCCATTCCCTGTCCCCCTGCGCCGCTTGGGGGGAGGAGGTAGAGAAAATTGGGAGTGAAGTTGAGCCCGGTGAGAAGGGAGGGGTGGGGAGAAGGTGTTTTTTTAAGATTTGTTTTTATTTCTCATTACCCTACTCTGATTTTGATTGGCAATAAATTAAATTAATTTTTTCCTTAAGTCGAGTCTGTTTTGCCTGGGACGGTAATTGGTGAGTGATCTCTCCCTGTCCTTATCTCAACCCACAAGCCTTTCGTTATATTTTCTCTCCCCTGTCCAGCTGAGGAGGGGAGCGATAGAGCAGCTTTGGTGGGCACCTGGCATCCAGCCAAGGTCAACTCACCACAGTAGGTCTTCCACATAAGGATGCTTCATCAAAATTTGAAGCTCTTCCTTGTTTTAATTGACATTAGCAGTGTTGCTTTCAATTTCAAATTGTCACAACCAATTTTTTTAAGCAACAAAACTTTAAAGTATCAGACCTGTATTTACAGATAGTATATTGTCAATGAAAGAGGGACAAAAAGGTTAACTAGCTCCCGATTCTCCCCCTACAAGCACTGTTTTGGAGCCAAGCAGAAAAGTACAGAAAGGTTGTTTATCTTCTTAAGTTACTAAAAGTGTATCTGGTCTCCCCACAGGAAAATTTTACCCTCCCCCTCAAACCACAAAATCACGAATCTATGGATTTCCCTCCCCTTTACAATAGCAGCACTTTCTTTTTGAAAGACATGCCAGACCAGATCAGAAATAACACTACAAAAGACCATCCCATGCCCCTGCTCATCCTCCTGAAATATGAAATACAGTCAGTAGTCCAACCTTTACTTTTAAGTCAGCCTGCCTAATGGTTTCATACAGCAATATTTATCAACTTAGCATTCTTCTCTCACCCTTTTTGCTCTCCAAATAGGGTTCATAATGAGCTGCACCATATTTTTGTAATCTATTGGACAAAGTCAGAAGACTGTTTCAGCTTCTCTTATGCATAGCAGCATAGTGAGATGAGACACACCTATCGACACCACAGACATCCAAAAATTTAGGAGCACCTGCAGATCAGTTAGCTTAACATCATTTAATCCATTGGTGAAGTAATACTTGTACAGGAAGATATCAAGGAGACCACAAACACTTCACTAAATTTCATTAAAATGAAAGCTGTTATCACTGCTACACTCCCTCTCTCTCCAGAGAGGTCTCTAAAAAGAACAGCCTGTGAAGGCAGTCAAACCTAGCTGACACGAGTGGAGACATCTGCAAAAGCTGCTTTGCCAGTACAGTTTATGTCACTTCTCAGAACAAAATGAGTATTTGGCGATATGACATGATTAAAAGCATTTTTGCTGGTGTAAAAACTGACCAGCGCATAAGTTAGGCTGGTACCACTGTACAGATAAGCATCACCGACGTTTCTCTTCCTGCTGAGAATCCCAGTCCAGACATAAGAAACTCCCACAGCTATAGTCCTGTATACAATTTACATATGACACTATAGTCTCTTAAGTCAGTGGCTAAACAGCTTTGCCAATACAGTTCATTTAAATCAAGGAGCTGCTGAAATCTGATTCCAGTTAAAGCACACTTCTACCTGGATCTGAATGAAAGCAACAAACAGCGGGTGGAAAAAAGCAAACCAGAAACAAGTTAAAAAGCTGGTCATACCGAAAAAGCCCTTCACACTATTTTGCAATAGAAGATATTCACATACTTGCTTCTGTAAATTAAAATTAATGAGGTTATCTTAAAACTCAACTCAGTTGTCTTTAAGCAAAAAATGGGCTGAGTCGCTATGAACTCAAGTCCACCACTTTCTCCTTACATACGACCTTCCTCTGAAAGTTATTTTCTTCTGCCACTACKGTAAGTGAAACAATATGTCCTTCTACAGAACCACAAATCAAGTGCCACGTGGCTGGAGGGGACAGTTAGCAGAGGGGGGGAAAAGGAGCTACCTGGAAACATGCACCACATACTCTGGCCTCCTGTCCTCTTCTATTTCATTCCTTTTCCTGTATTACCCATCTGGGGCTTAGCCTTTAAAAAACCACCAAGCTCTTAGAAAGTCATCGTTCTGGTAAAGTGGTTAATATTCATCTACTACAAGTTAAGGTGTCGCACAAAGTAGTACCTACTCTGTTGGCTGTTTGGCTGCTTCTGGTGAACATCACTGCACTTCATTACTTAACAGCTTCCTCAGCCTTCAGAAACTGTCTGGACTAGTGGGCTGAAGGTTATTAACATTTTAAAATGCCTGCAGCTAATATTTCCAAGTTGTGCAAGACAGTAATTACTGCCCATATTAGCACCAGTTCATAAGATACGACACGACGTACACTTTCAAGCTGGCCATGACATTTCTTTTGCATACGAACACTTTTTTCCCCCCCAAGGAAGCTACATTAAGTTTCTCTTAAGAGAAACAGGACAAAATACTGACACCAAATTATCTTTCTTGGGTTTGGATAATGGAGGATATTCCATTAGGAAGAAAAGTTTATATTAACATGGAAAAACACTAATTGTAACCAAAATGCATTCTACAGAGTTACAGGGTGCTCTCTTCATTCTGAAGGAAGGAAAAAAAAAAAAAAAATTACAGATGGTTATTTCAATAAAAGCCTTACACAGACAGCAGCACAGTAGTGCTCAGGTTGACACAGAGCATCTCATCTAGGCAAGCCCCACAGGGAAGAGAAGAGAAGAGAAAACACACCCAAAGACAGTTTCACTAAATCATTTTTGTCGCTATTAAGTTTGATTGGTGAAAGCTTTTATCTCATCCTCACAACTTTGAATATTTTTATAGGCTAACCATGGAGACCTAAGAACCCACATAAGGATGCAGTCTGAAGACTACATGATCCTTACACATTCATGCAGCAAGTCAAACTGCAGGGCATCAAAAACATCTTTTGTCATCCTTAAAGAACTAGAAGATACACAAAAATCATTTTCTCCTGGGAGCGTTAAAACTAAGTGCACATGGGTGGCAGAAAGACAGGCTCAGACAAAGCAATTGGGGTGTTTTAAAATTCACTTTTTAATGACTCAGCTAATTTAAATGGCTCTAAGGTCCCTCCAAACAGCAGCCTGCCACCAGTCCCATCAACAGAAAAGCCTTAAGATCTGCCTTGTGAAACAGGGAACGTCTTTCATCTGTCCACAGGGTAGCAATTACAGAAGAGCAGTACAGTCATAATGCAGAAACACCAAAAAGGTTTTTTCTCTACATTGCTATAATTGGAAGTACTGTAACTTCCAGTGATGCTCAAAGGAGATGGGACACAAAAATACACACCAGAGGGTTTATTTATAGGAAGTCAAATTGGCTGGAAAAAAGATCACTCAAGTCCTCTGCTCGCTCTCCCAGCTCTAATGACAATAGAGAGCAAAACAGTCTGGCATTAAAAATTTGCTTACACACATAAAAATATACCTTTTAAGCTCACTCTAAGTTTACATTGACTATAAGAGCATTTCTTAGTATCCAGATCCACAATTTTTCCCACCGCTACTTTGTCAAGTGCCAAACAAGCAGCGGCAGCTAACAGAAAATGCACGAGAGAAAGCTTATTTCTCAAAACTACATAGAAATCCAACTAAACACCTTCAGCGTTCCACTAAAAGTTATTAATTAGTACTTAATTCTGGATGCCATCTATATTTTCAAAGCTTGCATACCGTTTGAATAATTTACTTGCCAGCTGATTTTCCAGATTACAGCCTTAACAGACCAGGGGAAAGACTGACAAACTGCTACCCACAACCCCAAATATGAAATACCAATTTGGAAAGTATGTCCTCATTCTTACACTTATTTATGGTATTTTACAGTCCTTCTATACAAAGTGGAGAAGTTTTGTTTCCTTTTTTAAAGAACATACTTTATTTATTGAAACTGAGGATAATTATGAAATGTTACATCTATATTAATAGCAACTGCAACTCACACTAATTAAAGACATCATAATGAGAACAAAATAACAAAAAACACTCCACAACTGAACATTTAGAGCATATTCCTGTTGTTTCAAACATTTCATGCTATCAATCAATACAATTTCAGTGTAGCTAAGTTAGTTTCAGTTGCCATAACTCATTTATTCTTAATGTAAAATAAAACAAAACCAAAGAAACCGCACACACCCCACAGGACAGCAAGGACATTTTCTTGATTTTATCCAAGTGTAAACAGATGTTTGAATAGAATTTTTTAAATATAAACACAGTCAGAAACCATTTCTAATGTGTGTCACTTCAGTATCATGTTGTTATTACTGGGAACTTTATTTTTTAATAAAAAGCAAATGTAAACCACCGACTATTGATTAAATAGAAATTTCGTAAGTAACAAGCCAAAAAAATAATCCTAGTATTTTTTTTTAAATTTCAGCATACTAAGAGATGTCGGTGCAATCGCTATCTCATCCTTCAGATTTTGACAGTATATGGGATTTATAAAAAAGGCATTTTTTAGGTTGGGGAAGGAATCTGTCCATAAGCAGCAAGTACACTTTACTGATTATGACAGACTGAATTCTCATTTACCCCTAACGCATTTTTTATTGCATTGTTCATTAACCAAAGTGAATAATTTTGGAATTTTAGAAAGCTGAATCCTGGCTGTACAAACCAATCAGAAATAAAGATCCCCACACAGAAATGCCTTCATTTGTGAAGAGAATGAGAAGAGAAGCGAGAATAAACAGTAAAATGAGAAAAGTAGACAGAAAAAGAACAAAAAAAAAGTCACAGTTGATACTAACTGGGAGATTCTCAATTAGATAAAGAAAAAAGCCTTCTGCTCATCCAAGAAACAGAATTAGGTGATGGTAGTATAATATGCAAGTTGACGCACACAGAAGACAACCCACTATGTGGGTGATGCTGTATTAAGTAGTCCAACATTTTTCCTGTATCTGGCTTTTTATCAGGCCACTATCTTGCCCCTACCTGGAAGCTTTTCACTCCATTTTCTGTATCTATCTTGGATCAAAAGACAATCTTCTGGTTAGCAGGTGGTCTCACACATCACTTATTTACTCCCCCCTCCCCCCTTTTATTTTTTTTCAACTACAGGAAAAACCTTTACCAAGTTCTTCACAGATCTCCTGAGAAGATTAACTAAAATGGTGAATTAATTCCCTAGGAATAATTTCCTTTTAATATTCTCAAAGTAAAGAATTTGTAAGTGAATTAAGTCATAATCTATTTGAAAAGCCACTGTATATAAACTTATGTTTCCGAACAGCAGGCTCCTAACTAAAATTTTCTAAATGACTCGTGACTGCAGCATCTTCAAGTTTTTCCAAGTGTACTCTGAGCAGGTTATCCTTCCAGAGCAGCTGCAATGCAGGTATCACAGAGGCCATACTATCCTTAGAGCTGGAATTTGCTGAAATGCCTCAACATCAACAACCCACTGCTGAACAGCCTTGTGTTGCCTGCAGACCACCACGTGTGATGGTCTGTCACTGGATGCAGTCATAGCTTATCTACAGAACAGTTTACAACTACTTACAGCCACTACTTCATCATTTTCTTCTGAAAAAAAAAAACCAACCAACACATTCATCTCAAAAGGTAAACGTCTATTCTGACATTTTAGAGAGCATTCAGATACTAAACTGAGAAACAGATGTGGATGCAAAAAGGATCATCTTCAGCACTCAACACATGGCCTCTGGCCTCACGTTACAGCCGCCAATTCTACTCATTAAATTGAATACAAAATTACTCGTTTTGACATGCAACCTGATTGCAGTGGTTTCAAGGCCAACTTCCAACAGACAGCAAAGCACCGAAAAGATGCTTACCACCCCTCTACATTTTACAGCTAGAAGACAAGACAAAGAGGTTAGATGTTAAGGGTTTTTTTGTCTTAACTGTAGGCCCCTGTTATTTTACAGGGTTGGCAATTAGGAATACAAGAAAAACATGAAAGCAGCCTAATTATTATGGTGACTATTTGAAAGCAAAAGAAAAGTCAAGTCATGAAAACACACAAGTTACTCTCCCTCTGCAGAGTCTATAGAGGATTTTGGCCAAGAAAAAAAGGAGCAGGTCCAGTTCACAAGCCTTCTGAGCACTGGGACTCACATCAAAATGACACTTTTTTTTTTTATCCCATCTCTCAGTTAAATACAGAATTAAAAATTAATATCCCAATCATCAGGGCAACAAGAAGGTTAGAAGCAGGGTGAATATAGAAAAAGACTTTGTGATTTTTTCTTAACAAATGCCACACTATCTTTTGGAATAAATTTAAAGCAGTCTGGTCAGTACTTTGAATTTCAACAGCTAAGAAAACTTTAAGACATACAGACATACAGAGCTGGTTTCATAAGCCTCTTTCAACTGGCACTGCACACTGAAGATGAGATTGTTAAACAGTGACAATTAAATTCACAATTTGTTTTCCTGAAAGCCGTTCAAGACAACAGATTGCAGAGTCTTTTAAAAGTAAATGCAAAGTAAATACAAGTCAGGTCCATTATACAAAGTTATACAACAGCCACATACAGGAATCTGAAGTTAAACAAAATGTTCAACTACTGTTGACAGTCCTAGTTCTGGATGCAGTTTAGTTTGCTGTATATGGAAGTATAAAACAATATAAAACAAAGTCAAATGACAAAATAGTCATTATAGACTATATAACATACTGTCAAATCTGTATTCCAAAAAGGAGTTGTTACTGGTCATCAGTAGTTTCAATAAGTACATATGTTTAAATAAATTTTAAAAAGGGAAACATCACAAGAAGACTTGGGGACAGGGCCTTTGTTTAGTTAAAGATTTTAATCATGTCTTCAAATATAACTTCATTTTAAATTCCTTATAGCAATAGCTATTCCTCAAAAGTACTTTAAGGTACATGCTTGCTGTAAGCGGTCATACTACAAGCATACAAGTTCAGTTGCTCTGCTGCATAAACAGCAGTGCAAACTTTAATGACTAAACAGGGCTGCTCGTGAGAACTCAATCCTGAATTTAAGACCTTGCACTGAACCCCAACTACAACAAACCCAGTTATTTAGTCAAAAGCATTCATTGCACTCCCACATCTTTGCTGCCCTCAGAATTGCCATACTCTCCGAGAGGACTGGTTGAAGTAATTGCCTTTTGTTTACAAGTTGGGGAGAACTTCCTCCATACACCAGAACTTGCAAAAAACTTCACGTGTTTCACGACCATGTGCTTTTTAGTCTCATCGCCTCTAAGGTGGGAGAGACCTTTCACATTTAAGGTCCTCCGTGACCTTAAATGGTTGGTGGAAGCATAGGGAATGGATGAGCATCTCCCCCACATATACACATACTCCTGTCTAAAACAAAGTCATTAAGGTCATCTGAAAATCCACATGGGAAATAAGTCCTACCAAATAGGATACATTCTATGTTTCTCTGCCTCCACATCCCAACCCACACGTAGACTCTATTCAAAGCAGTAATAATTCAAAATAAACTGGTTACTGCCTTTTGCTTTTTAATCAAACAGTCATATAACCGATATGGACACCAAGAGATGATTTTWAAAGTTTCATTTTTGGAGGTGAAGCAGTATATGCCACAGTCAGAGCATGAAATCTGCAGAGCTGAGGATCTGTGTTTCATTGTGGAAAAATACTTTCTGTACAGTTCCTTTTGGGAAGGAGAGGGGAGAGGACATGCCAGAAAACCACAACAAGTAGCATTTATGGAGGAAGGCACTTCCTGACCTTAGCTTTCAGATAAATCCCAAACTCAAGACATCTATAAATAGAAGAAACAGGAAAAGAAATCAAGTAAGATATCAGATGTCACTTGTATAAAGCAGAACTTTCATTTTTCCTTAAAAGAAATTCTGATATAGTTTTTCTAAAGCAATGCACAGTGTATAAGTAGCCATGTCTTACCAGCCTAGATACTGGCCCTGCTATTTCTTTGTTATCTCCTGGCTCATTTTACAACTGATTTAGAAATATTCTTCACTACTGTTCCTAAATAACATACAAGCCTTTCGACAGGCTCAGGCAACTTACCACAGACTCTCAAAAACATTTTAGCACGTTAATTGAGTTTAACACATTATAATATGGTCACAATATTTAATAAGAGTGTCTAATTTTTTTCTACCGATTTATGGGTTTTGCAAAGTTGGCAAGTTCTAGCTGCGTTATTTCCTACCGGAACTAAGATTACCCTGGAACAACCAGGGTAGGTATTAATTCATTATGTGTAGTTTAAAAAAGTCATCTTGGGAACGGCATTTCAGCAGCTATCTAACAGCAGAGGTGACAGGCCAATATTTGGCTGACAACTTCTGACAAGCACGCTCTAAAAATAAACAGCAACGATCGAGGCAGTAAACACCACCAAGCTATAGCCAAGGTGGTGTTTTTTTTTTAAAATGGAAACCTCACGCAATAAACCAAAATGCCTTGTGAAGTTACCCACAGCCAACAGAAGTAATACTTTACCTAAAAGCTATTTATAAAGGCCAGGGTAACCATTAGAGCACCTGTTTCAAACAAACCTCCTTTGTTCAAAAGAAATGTAAGGTAACTCGTACGCTGGAACGTGGGCCAATGTCAACAGCAAATCCAACTGGATTTATGTAGGTTGTGTCACTATAAACCGTGTTACTTTCGTCATGGCTAAATGGTCGTTTACTATCAAGCTAAGATGGACTGTAAGAAAGTGCCATTATTTTCTCTCTACTTTTAAATTCACATAGAATATTCATTTGCATAAGAACATTAGACCTTAAACAGCAACGCTAGTTTATCGACCCAATAAAGTTAGAAATTTGACATATGCCAATTCCAATGAGGACATACTGAGGGTATTTGTACTTTCTGTTTTAAAAGTGGACAATAACTTGTATAACGTACGCTGTAGTGCAATTTGTAAATAAAGAGGAGTTTACTTCCCACTCAGAAATTAATACATAAAGCATTAGCCAAAACCACCCTGCTGTTTCTTTCTAAGTGCTCTCCTAATAAGAAAAATATCTGAAGTGATGACTTTAAGGCACAAAATTAAAAAACACCACCAAGAGAAGTTTAGAAAGGGAGAAGCTACAAGACATCAAATTAATAAGACAGAGGTTAAACCATTGTACAGGGCTAGGTACAAAGAACAAGTAAGAGAAGGGAGAAATTAAAAAAAGATTAATAATTCACCTGGGAATTCAGAAACATACCGCCTTCTCACGTGGCTCAAAAAGAAGTATTCTACCACAAATCTCAAATTTCTTTGCTCCAAGTCCTTAGAACTGCTTTACAAAGCTAACAAGGCCTTTATACACCACCACGTCACATACACAATCATATTTTCCAGCAAAATCCAGTAGTCCAGGAATTTTTCAACTACTAAAGTGATATCCCTCTAAAAGTTACCTTAAATAAGAGAGTCTTACAAGCTTCTTAAGGAGGATTTAGGAGTAGCGGAGACCAGCTACCCATCAATACCCAGTCTGGTAAAATAAGAGCTAGTAGCACTAAAATAGACGGCTACCTAAAATACGGCAGAGATGGAATATACTCCTCTCCTCCACCTCGGCAAATATCTGCAACAACAACTATCATCCTTCCCTTGGCGTTGTTACATCAAATCATTCTTAATAGCTGAGCTGGAATTGTGTTGCCATCTGATAGTCGTTCAGTGGCCTACGACCAAGGAGTTGGCATTTTCGAACTAAATCATCACGAATTAAAACAAGGCATCGGCGCTAATTAGCAGCTTTCAGCAGTAACAGAGAAGCCGTGACAAGGATGGAAACTCAATTACCCTCATTCCAGCAAGCGCCTGTTCCTGGTCAGCACGTAGCTGGCRGAGCCACTTGTGTTTCCATACCTACGGTGCACGTGAAACACTTCAGTCTTCAGATCAGACCACTGCGTGCCATTCACACAGGGGTCTGATTTTTTTGTGCTTTTTGTAACAAAGACATTATAGACCCCCAACAAATTCAATGTTCCATCTAGAAACGTGTACAATAGATCAACGGAGAACACGAAATGCAACTCAGACTGAGACCCTCACAACTACCTTTCCATAATTCAGAGTGGAAACTGCCTCACTGGGAGCGTTTACCATCTGCTCATTACCTCCTTAGCAGGGGATATATTCAACAAACTACTTAGCTACTGCACTAATAAAGAAGAGTTTCGAGAGAGAGACCACCTGACCAGCACTCATCATTAAACAGTGCAAAATCTTGTTTCTCGTTTCACACTCGGATAGAGCATCGTCCATCAACTATACCCCCATTTATTGTTTTTCTTAAGATACATTTGCTACTTGTTCCTTTGAGACTACAGCCAGAAAGGAACCTATACAATCAGACTGTACTTCTCCATGCTCTCAACACACATTTCATCCACGAGCTAAATTAATATTTTACAAAGGAACAGTACTAATGTAATTTCAATCGATGGGCCACTTACTGCCTTCACTGGAGAAGTAGCGACTGCCAGTCGCTAACCACCCTCAACAGGAAATCACAACGTGCGTCAAGATCGACTACATCACTTCAGCTTTCAGCATCTTGTGATGACTTTAGTAACTGGGATAAAAAGCCCAACACAAAACGTCTTTGCCACACATTCTGCTTCAGCAGCACCCAGCACCTGCATTTTTCTTCCAGTTTTTGAATCGTTTTGGAGACTCTCATTCCTCCAGGGTCGAGGAACGATTCCACAGGCGGAGCTCCCCAGCAGGACCAGCAGCGCGGGCACAGTCAGCTCCCTTCCTCTCTCTTTCTAATAGCAATGTTTTCTAATCAGCTATCACAGAATCCAGCGATACTTTAACAATATCATCTTGTCTGCTGCGGGGCCTGCTCTTCCTCGATGATACAACTTAATACGCTTCGACTACATTTTAATTTTGCAGTTGCTAACTTATGAAGTTCAAAGCTATTTCAACACTACATACCATCATACATAAATGTAGTGAAATGCCATGACTTCAAAATATTGATGCAGCTACTTCAACAAAAGTGTGTCTTTTTTATTACCATAGCCATGTCACCTTCAAAAACCGAACGAGCTACAGCACGTGGGGAAAAGTGAGTGATCGGGCACTGCGCCTGCTTCAGCAGCGCCTGCCGGCCCCGCTGCGCGGATGAGGGAGGACACTTCTGACACCCACAGCAACACTGACAACGGACACAAAGAAGTCTGTAATATTGCACAGCCAAGTCTCTCCCTCTCAGTTCAAAATGTATCTAAATATTTACTACTGCGTATGTTGTGTATTCCGACATGTCTTTTGACAAATAGTGGAAATCCATGCAACCATTCAAGTGAGTGCTGGCTACTCACACAATTGCGATGTGCTACTGATTTCAGCAAGATTACATATTTTGAGAAAATGTTCTGTGCAGGTGAGGGAAGGGTTTCCTGACAAGACTAAGCACTTATCTCAAAGTCAAAACAAAAACATTATAGGGTACATATTTTAGGAACGTCCCAATAGATTTCAGATACCAAATGGAAAAGTGTGCATATCTCAACTTGCATACCAACAAAATTAAGTTTTACTTCACATCTTTGTTTCCCCCCCAGGAAGAGAGCCCACCAGCATCCATTTTTCAGCTACCATACAACAAAGCAATGTAAATACAGACAAGATTCAGTATTAGCAATACAAAAATATATCAGGCCTTAGCATCTCTTATCCACCCAATTCAGTGCATGTAAAGGTGGTGTTACTACCTAGGTTTCTTACCATTGCTATATTTTAATGGGGAAAAACCTTAGAGCTAGAGACTTATTACAAAAGTTTCCTTTGACGTTAATCCTCAGAACAAACAAAAATGGAGGACTTCTCTCTCAAGAAGCATCTTGCACACATGCCTCATAAGTAAAAAAAAACATTCTCATTTTAGGAAATGCATCAAGAATAAATAATCTCATAATATTCCATCCAGTTTAATTTTTTTTATACTTCAAGATAGTGTTTGAAAATGGAGCACCATATACTCTTTGGGGGAGGTTAAGCTGTTTCAGAGGTTCCTACGTAAAACCATAAGCATTTATTCTCAATCTTGTAGCGCAAGTCTTCACACCTTCAGCTGCACCAACACTGACATTTGGAGCCACAATCTAAACCAGATTGAGTCACTTAGATTTTAGAAAGAAAAAACCCTCACACACCACCTCTCAAAAATAAGTCACTTTTCTTTTGTTCAGCTAACAAGATTGTATCACTTATCCTGTTTATATTGTAGCCTCACAAACAGTTGGATCAGCACAAATGAGGCTGCAGAGAACATCAGCATGGGAAACAAAGCTCTTAAACAAGCTTTGCTGCTAGAAAAATACGATGTACCAGAAAGATTTAGCCTTTGGTTTCAGCAAGTCAAATCTCAAGCAGAAGCTTCTTCCAACTGTATTGSTGGTACAGCCTTGTTTTCCCATCAACTGCTTACAAACCACACTTGCGTAACATCCTATCTCACCCCTCTAAGTTTTGCTTTGTTTTTTGCTTAACAGGACAAGAAGTCCAAATGACTAATTTCAAATGGAAAAAGACTATACCAATATTTTTTCCCCCAACTACAGAAAAAGTAAAATAAAGATGGAAGACAAGAGTATCCTTAAAAATACAGAACTGCAAATACAAACTGAAAAAAAAAAAAACCCAAACAAAAACAGAAAAAACACCCTCAAAAGTTTTAAAGCATCATCCCACAGGGAACAGGATCCATCTTCCCCTTTGGACACCAGAAATAACTATGAAATAAATGTTTTTATTTATTAAGCCAAGTTTATTTTAACTTTAAGACATACAAAAACAAGCAAACAGAAACAAACAGCCTGGTAAAGGCAGTCAACAGCAGGCATGCTCAGACCAATATGTCTTCCATGAAACTTCCATAATACCCTTTCCCAGGTAATTTACACTGATACCAGATGCATTTTCATTGTGTTGCTTGTGTTTATCAGAATACATACAAATAAGAGAAAAATGGGGAAATCTTGCTATCCATAGAAATATTAATACAAGAAAATTCCTTCAATTTTTATCAGTGCTGAAAAGTAAACTCGGGTTTTTTTTTTTTCCTAAGAACATTTAAATATTTTAACCTTATCTTATTCCTTCAGTGTTTTGATCGAGTAATGATATACATGCTGCTTGTTATTGTTGGCCAGAATTCTTTAGAACTGCTGAAAATCAACTATTAAATCACTTTTATTCAGCTCAGACAAGACAGAGATACACAAAGAAATACATCTACAGATATACGGGCATAACACAGAGATACCCAGAGAGAACAAATAGCTATTTTTAACTCCAAAACAAAGCTGTAAGAAAAGCACTGCAGTAGGGCTCCTCTCTCTCCCTTTTCAAGAAAAGAGGTCAACTTCACCAACTTCAGAAAAAGGGAAGCGGAGCACCACTTCCATTTCGAGACTTATTCAAATACATCCCTTCACGCAAAATATATCCAGCAAATTAAATCTGCAACACTGGCTGCGGCAAACAAGGCGCGCAGGCTCAGCTGCCCTTCACAAAGCATCTTTGTAGAGCTATCTTTCTGCCAGCGCTCCTTTTGAATTCCCAAACAATACCTCGCAAAAATTAGATCTCCTACTGTGGGAAAGTTCCCAAAACACAAGGCAAAATATATTTTCTCATGAGGATACAAAAAAACCTCAATGAGGAAGTCAAAGTTCTTACAATGACTGTTCAGTATACATACAATTATTCCTGAAACATGCTAACAGATTAAGTAGCAGCATTCTGATTTAGGGAAAAAAGCTATCAAAATCAGATCAGTAATTCATCAGAACGAATTAGTAGCTACCACTTAATAATTCGCAGAAGCATACAGACTTCTACAGACTTCTAAGCATACAGATTTTTAAAAGTAATGGAATTCAAGAAACAATAACTGTTTTCACAAAACCTTAGCTAACTTCTATTGTAATAAGCATAAAATAGATGAAGCATCTTCAGAGAACACGATTTAAATCATCTTCTTTTCCAGGTACAAAGTGTTTTCCATGAATAACCTTATAATCCACAGAACACTGTATCTTCCTACTAAGGAAAAATGTGATTTTGGGAAAACGCGCCATTTACTTTTGCTGATCTACACTTTTACACCCAAGACAAGAACAAACTACCAGGCTTTTTTGTCTCAGAAGTTCAATAGATGATTTTGCTAGCTTTAGCAGAAGGGCAAGCCTAGCCACGGCAATCAGTATTGCCTTACGATAACCCTCCTCTACCATAGCCTCCCCAGCAGCACCGCTGGCTACCCCTGGCTCACCAGAGGGGTGAGCGAGGACGGGTGGGACGGTGCTGTCCCTTTGGCACCACTGAGGGTACAGACACATGCTCTTAGGTCTGAATGGCACGTTAAGAGGCAAGTAGACAAAAAAAGCTTGGGCCGAGTAGAAGATCCCTGGGCTTCAGGCCCAGCACTGCTCACTTCAGTAACTTTCCTAGGCAAGATTGCCACAGAAAGGCAAGGCAGCATCGTTATGCTGCCAGCTTTTAAGTGCAGGAGAATATGTCCACAAGGCTGTCAAAAACATGCTCGCAGCTCACAGGAACATACCCAGCCTGAACCCAGTGCAAACACTTCTGCAGGCACAGCAGGGCAGAAATCAAAAGCAAACTTTACCAAACAGATAATTAATCAAGTAGGAAATTACACAGAGCTTATCAATGCTACAGTTAAACCCTCACTTTCTGAGTTACCTAGTTTCAAATTGGCTCGGATACGTACAGCTAACCGAGCTGCAATCTTCTGATGTAATGAGAAAGCAGACAAGTGTTTAGGACAAGGCTTCAGATCGGCTATTTCTACTCTATAGGTGAAGGCTTCCTGACCACACCGAGGTCCTTGCAAACATTGGTGAAACTCCGATCGCTACAGGACACAGAAATTCACAAATGCAGAAAGTACCAGCCCTATGACAGGGGAGAACTACTGCAAAAGAAATTAAAAATTCAGTGTTCTCGCCGTTCTCAAAGCTCTTAGCAACAAAGATGTGAACAGCCATGGGAAAATGCACCCTCCGTCAGAAAGACTAGGAAATAAACACATTTTCTTTCAAAACAAACAAGATACTGTGCAGCCTACTGCAGTACATGCCCTTAGTTTTGGGAAGGGCATGAAAATTGACGGTGGAAGTTCAGAATCAGACATTCCAGGGCTGCTTCGACAGACTGAGATTAGAGGGGTCGCAAGAAAACTTGAGCTACGCAAGGGTTTTTGGTTTTAGTTATCAGCCACAAAAAGACGTATTCATACAATTAAGTTTGTTGGGCATGAAATTATGCTGCACAGTAATACTAGCTCAAGAGAAAAAATTAAGAGCAAAAAAATGTATACTTACTTAAAAAATACATTCTTTAATATTATTTCTGTGCTAAACAAATACATTACTTGCTTTGTCAGGTAAAGGCCTCACTTTTTCCAAATAGTGACTTTGGTTTTTTATCCTCCTAGCTGAGTGCTGAAACACAGCAAGAAAAACCTCTATGGCCAAAGGTCTATATATACACGTCTGTTACAACTTCTTCTGTTTTACCTGTATCCACCTCCCCTACTTCCAGCCCAGGAAGACACCAAAAGACACCACGTAACTTACAGTTCATCAGACACATTCTGGGGCTGTTAACTATTTTGAACAAGCTTCCAAAACCCTGCAGCATCTGGAGGGCTTTTTGTGCTCAGACCAACTACCCTTACAGCTGACGTTATGATGGCAACTTTACTTCAAGCCAACTGCCAAGCAAGAGGAAAGTGCATGGACCAAGAACTTGCACCAGCCTTTCTTCATTGAGCTGCATTACTAACCATGCTCACAATGTTAACACAAAACGAAACAGGCTCATGCCCACACTTCAGAATTAGTTATTGTAGACAGCAGAAAGCCTGAACACCACCATGGGAAGTGCAGTTAGGAATCTCATTTTGTTGGCCAAATGTGCTCCCCCTCAAAAAACCAGAACACCAAACCTTGCCAACTAAAGCTACTCCTGAATAACCACATTACAAAGCCCTGAGATGCGTGATGGCAAGACCATTATAATGATGTAATACAGCCAAATATCAGGCACCAGCTGTCACAGTCCTATACTTTTCAGGCCCACAGAGAACCAGCAGGAGAATTTAGCAACAGAACCAGTTCTCAGCATTATACCGCTGTTAGCAGCATGGTAACAGGGGTTATCTTCCTCTTTAAATACTAGCATCAAAAAGATGGTACCATGGTGGCATGTTGACAGTAAAAAAACCTGAAACCAAAACTCAAGCTCCAAAATATTTGTTTTCCAAACGAAAGAAATCCCAGATAAGCTCTTTTGAAAACGATAATTTTAGTCTTCTGCTGTATTTGATATACATACACACAATAAGCCTGAATTTAAAGACTAAGTATAATCCTTTATGCCAGACCCACACGTAAAAACGCTTATTTTCTATGATCCCATGAAACTAGACCGCCTCGTATTTTTTTGCTAAGAGATCACTATAGCAAGAAGGAAATGTTCATTTCTGGCTTATCTGAAGATTGCACACTATCATGCTATCAGTGGTCACAAGTATAAAAATAACACAACTGGGGAACAAGCTGAAAGTTTATTTGGAAAAAGCATAGGTACATCCTATAATTAAACCATTGTTCCTCCTGAGTGCTCGAGAAGGGAGTATCTGCTCAGCAGTAGCATCCTGTTTAGATGTCTTCTGACATTAAATGACGCACTAGTATCAAACTAAGGCCTACTGTACAGTTCTCCCCTCCCCCCTTAAGATGTGGTCTGATGCTGTTACTTCTCTGCTATTCATTACTACTGTACTGAATTGCCTCAATGTACGACACCGGCAGTTTCCAGAAGAAAACCTTAGGCACCTAACATATATAAAGCATACATTAAAAAAAAAATTTCCTCCTGCAGACGTCACTACATGGCATGAAAACAGTGAACTAGTATGCGGAGTTTCTGAGGTAACTAGTTATTCACATACCATGCCATGCAAATGAGTTGTTAGGATAAAGAAAGAGATTAGGGCTCAGTTTCTCTTGTTTGAAAACAAAAGCAGCCCTATTTTTTCAGATTAAGCTACACCAGTATAAAACTGCACGCTTTCTAAGATGGCCTATGACGCCAATAAGAACTTGTTTTGAAAAGATTTAAAGCTATAACAGTTCATATAAGACAACATTTGGAGAAAAAAAAAAGAAATAGATCGCTATTACTCGCAGCTTAAGGGCATAAAACCATTTGTAATTTATGAACATTCAGAAGTTAGATTCCCCAAAGTAGTTAAATTAACTTCCTAGTTCACATCTTCAAAGAGAAAATGAATAGTTTAATAAAGCAATTAAAGAGGAGAGCTCTGTTACACAACAGGCATGTTAAAGTACAGGCCATGTACATTTTTTTTTTTTTAATTATTTTTAAGCTTCTTTAGTCAATGGAGTGTTGAGTTATAACTCACAAAATTCAGAAAAACTCTGTAAGCGAGGATACACCAAAGAAATACGAAGCTAAAAATTTTCCAAAGCAATTGCAGAATACACTGTTTACCTCCAGAAAAAAAAAAACAGTCCAGTCCAAAATTACCAAGAGACTTTTGCACTACAGAAGTTCACGCAAAGTTAAGTTTTGCTTTCTCCAACAATGTGTATCAGGTCTAGCAGTTCTCAAAGCTGTACATACAAATACGAGCTGGCTATCCTACCGTCACTCCTCTCCTCTGAGCCTGCAGTGAAGTCATTTTGCCAAACTTGCACCATGACAATCCAGGGTGAATAGTAATGTCAAACGCATGTTTACCTCCTTGTGATTTGGGAGAAGCTGAGCCCCAATGAGTTTGTTAATGCAAGTAAGCAGCAAATATGCTACTAACATACTTATTTCCTGTACTGACATGAATATGATAAATATATTTTCTCTTTCCAACCCTCTCTCAACTTTAAAGATACCTCATGACTTCTCAAAAGCCAAAATTAAGCAACCATCTTTATGAGATAGCGTAGCAAGGAAAGGAAAATACAAGTAAAGAGACAATAAAAAGTTACTTTAAGGGAGGAAGAAAAAACAAGGTCTTTGTGTCTTTCTATATAAACATTTTTTTTTCATTTTACTCAGTGACTGGAAGATGATATGCATAAGCATATTTCTTTCAAATTCCAATACTGTTGTAAAATAAAACTGAATTTCCAGAACAGAGAACCAACATTAGAAAACTCCTCAACACACACAATTCAACATGAGCTGTTCACAAAAATGCCAACCGAGTTTTCTGCTGCAAGCCCTGCTCTCCCCAGCAGCAACAGGAGGGCATGCCTGATCACCGGTTTCAAGTATTTCCAGTGCTAACAACACATTATGTTTCCCACAAATTTGGTCTTATTTGTGGATTATTTTCGCCAGTGTCAGCTTCGTGGATTTAAGGGTGGGTTTCTTTTCCTGTGGCGATTGCCACAGCAGGCTTCCAGTCTGCTGATTCGGGAAGTTTTACAGCATTAACACAGCCCTGGTGTTCCTGATTTAGCTCTCTGCTCCATGCCCTTCACACCGGCTTTATCCCTGCGTTCGGGCCAGTTTCTTCACCGTGTCATTTCTTACTTTCTGCCTTTTTTTTTTTTTTTTGTTACCCCTTCTAGAGAGCAGGGCCGACCAGCAAGGACAGGAGAAAGTTTAACAGTTCACATGGCACAGATCATGTCACAAGGGAAGCGTCGTCCCCCAAGCCCAGCCTGGTGGCCCCGCTACCTGACCAACTGGTTTCTGAGCATCTGCCGGTGTCACTCCTCCTGAACAACCGACCATCCTTCGATAACCATCTCCTGAGGTTGGACACCGCCGGCAGGCTCCCCTGGCTGGAATTTACGCCTCTACCAACGCGAGGGACCTCGCTACGAGTTTGCAGTGTCCTCCCCAGGAGAGAGCACTCGGCCTCCTTCAGCTTTCACAACACACTGAAGGGCTGGGTCCAGCACTGAAGGCAAACAGACATTTGGAAAAGGTCAAACAAGGACAGAGAAACAACTTTAGCACCACGAAAACACATTCCAGAAGCAGGTTTGCTTGTTTTTGGTTTTTTTGTTTGTTTTTTGGGGGTTTTTTTTTGGTTTTTTGTTTTGGTTTTGGGGTTTTKTTGTTGTTGTTGTTTGTTTTGGTTTTTTTAAAGAAAAAAGAAAGGAAGATTTGCAAAAAAGAGACGCTAAATACAATGCCCACGCAGTCAGTATATTTTTCCATGGGAGTTTTTATTTTCTCACACGTATTCCATGAGCATGAGGATAAAAATAACATTACCACAATGACGTATCTATAGTAGGAGGAATGACTTATGGGTGCCGACCGAAAGTCAAGGTTTCCTCTTTGCCCCCAATTTGAAAATGTCACCAGCCAATCAGCCGCCTGCCAAAATAATCAGTAATACCATCTCTTCCCCAAAACCAGAACACAGGGACTGCTCAGAGAGCAGGGCAAGCCTTTAGAAAATAGGACAGATGGCATTACAACTCCAAGCAAAGTAACTCCTTGTATCATTAGCTATTGAACCGCGGCTTGATGTAAGGATCAGCGTAAAGCTTATTAGTCTTTAGGCAGTTGGCAGCAACAGCCACTGCAGCAACCATTCGGGAGCAGAAGGAACTCATTCAGTTTAGTTGTTTTTCAGGTCATGTTAAGTCAAAATGTTTCTATACGTACTCCAAGCCCCCAGTTTAACCTCTCTTAGCCTCTCCAAGTGCAATTATGCTTACAAACAGCTTCAATGCGCGTACTCCTCTGACAAAGAGGGCTCCAGGAGCCCGGCGCAGGTATCTAAAAAATTCCTGCCTGGTGCCATTGTGTAAGGATTTCACCCTACTTTGGAGAGCAAGGACTTGCCAAGAATACCACTGACCTCAGCCCCAACATTATGAAACAGCGCTGCCTGCTCCAGCCAGCTATGTAAAAGTAGGGATTGAATTCAAATCCAGAGCCACAGCGTACTGCGGGACAATAACAAAACAAAACAAAAACCCCCAAAATTACACTCTAAGTGCATTTTTCTTTTTACCGGAAGCAACCTTCAAAATAAACTCAGCTGGCGTTTCTCCCCCTCCCTCCCCCCCACCCCCAAATTAGGGAGTAGGAGGAAAGTTGTTCGCGCTAATGCATTTCTCCTTCCCTTCCCGTGAGCTTGCCGCCCGGGAACTCAGCGCTGGGGGGCTCGGGGGCGGGGGTGAAACCGCCGCTGAGCCGCTCCGCTCCCCCGGCAGCGGGGCCGTGGGGCTCCCGGCCCCCCCGCCCCCCCCGGCCGGGGGTGCGCGGGCCGGGGGAAGGGGCCGCCTACCTGGGGGCTCCTCTCCGCCGGGTTCTTCATCACCGCCTGGCGGAAGCTGTTATCCACGTAGGACGCCATCGCGCCCCTCCTGCCTCCCGCCGCCGCCTGCCCGGGGAGGGGATGAGGGAGGGCCGGCCGCGGCCTGGCGCTGCGGGCTGCGCGGCCGGAGCGCTGGGCGAGGAGATGGGAGGCGGCGCGGCGCGGAGGCACCGCGGGCTCAGCAGCGCCGCCGCCCGGAGCAGGAGGCGGCGGCGGCGGCGGCGGCGGCCGAGCCCCGCCGGTAGCGGCGGCGACAACGGCTCGGCGCTCCCTCTCTAACCGGCTCTACGCCTCCCGCCGGCCCGCTCCGCCGCATCCCCCCGGGCACCACCACCGTCGTCGTCTCCTCCTCCTCCCATCCGGGCTGATGGGGGGCTCCGTGCCCGCCTCGGCGACGGGGAAGTTGCTGGCTCGGGGAGGCGGAGCGGCGGGGGGGCGGGTCGGGGCGGTGCCTTAGCATCCTTCCCCCCCCCAACCGCCCTAGGAAGCCATCCCTGTCGTTTTTAACCCCCAAAAAAGAAGACTGACCGGCTGTGGCCGTGGTCCCGAGGGACGCGCATCATCACAGCTTCGGTGATGCATTCTATGGATATCGGTGATGAGCAAGCTGGACATGAAAAAAAAAAAAAAAAAAAAAAAAAAGACTTGGTCTGCTGGATCTAGTGACTCCCTGCTTTAGGGAGGCCACCTGTTGTCACTTTTCTCAAGAGTAATCCGTATCAGCCGGCTGTCCCCTCTGTCATTGCTACATGGGATAAAAACGAGGAAGGGAAGAGTGTGAAATCTTTAATTTAACACTTTTCTGGAGGTTATCTAGCGGCTTCTACTTCTCACATGAACTTAAGTTTTTAAAGAATAAAGGTCTTGCAACATGGCTGATTTTCTTTGTTTACCACGACACCGAGGACGTCTCAACAGCAGCTTGACAAATATGAATCATGGAAGTGTTATTAATGTGCCATTAACGGCAGTGTAATCCTATTAATGTATTTGCTTTTACAAGCGATGTGTACCCTTTGCTGATATGGATCACGCAATGTAAATAATGTCAACATTAAGAAATCTGTTTGATTTCCAGTCACTAGCAGGGGTTTRCACATTTTAATCACAACTAAGGTAGTGTAACTTTTATTTGCATTTTTCATTTGCATTTTTTATTTGCACAAATTCACAGGGATAAGCTTTTTTTTTTCTTACACAACATACACTGCTGGTCTCAGGAGGCAAAATCTTACACTTTTAGACATACATGGCTCTCAAAGGCTGTGTCTTCAGACAGTAATCTACTAAACCTACTGAATTTCTACATATGGTTCATTAATAAAGATAACTCTTTGGGCTAATCCCGCTYATATGCGTCAGCAAAATATTTTTGCAGCTAATACTGATAATTCTGGACAGACCATGGGAAAAGACTAGGGAGGGCTCCACATCCCGACTACATCTTGCTTGTTGGTGCTTATTAGTAGTCCTTACAGGGCTTTTTTTTTTTTTTTTTTTTAATTAACAGATTGAAAATGTAATGTCCTTTGCCCTAAAAAATAACAGTTTTAAATATGCCTCGCATTCATCATCCAGAGAGTATCATTTCTTCAAATTAATCAAGCCTGCAGCTATAGAAAGTGCCAGCTTTTCTGAAGCTCAGCTTACCAACCCGGAGTGCTAAGATTCCTTTTTTTTGTGGGACATATGTATAGGGCAAGTGCCGCAGGAATGCGAGGAATGCTCTCCTGGGCTCCGCTCCTCAATCACTTCAGGGCACCCATTCCCTCCTGCTACAGACTAGCTTGCCTGACATCTTCATATCTCTACATCAAAACAGAGCTACCCACTCTATTTTAATAAGCAATTATCCTTCATTTCAGACCTATTAGCTGTAACAGCATCAAGTGAAGTGTTTTGCTCTGATTAATTTTTGTTGTGTTATCTGGTAACACAATACCTGTGATTCACAACGATATTTAACTTCAGCCGATGGGATTTTGGGGGCTCTGATTGTACTCTGATCAGTGTAACAAATCTCGACGGTTATAGACCTATGTCAAAGGCCTATCACACGCCACATGAATTGTTAGAAATGGGAATGAATGAAAGCTAGAGAATTAGGTACAAATACACTCAACAATTTCTTAATAATATTTAAGGAGGTGTTGCACTTACACCTTTTTTAGTTTCTGTAAGCAACGTATTTGTATAACGCAGACGCTTCTGATTCTTTGTATTCTCCATAGTGGATACCAGTCTGTCCTTTGTGCTGTTTTTTTCTAGCTGAAATTAGAATAGTTCTTACATCTGAATAGAAAAAAAACAGCAAATAATCATCAAGATACAGAGTAAGGACAATAATTATTAGAGAACACATGCAATTATCACTGGAAACCCCTATTTTTCATGCAAATATTCAACAAAATACAATTTACAGCGTAGAACATTTTTGCAACTTGCACATTCTCTTAGTCTCACTGGCTTTCCTGCTTTCTAACTTCAACAGTAGATCAGTATACTTTAGAATATGCCCACATACCAGAATCTACCATTCATTTTGCATTTGCCTTCTGGTTATTCCTCAGCCTACATTACCCAGCCTGATTTACAATGGATTTGGGGGGGCGGTTGTTTGCATTGGTCACGTTATTACATTACAAAGGCTTCCTACCCCATATTACACTAGGAAACAGAGAGTTAACCATATACATTACATGCAGTACACACAGTATTGGTATTTCAGCAATATGAAAAGGCTGCAACTCAAAATATGACAGCTTAGCATAATATCCTTTTGGATAGCTATAACTAAGCACTATGTTAAAGTATTTTAGAGAAGTATTTTGCCTGAGAAATACAGAGTTTCTGCCTTGCCTTCCTGAATATCTCTGTTTCTTTTAAGGGATAAATGGAAATGGTCAGGTCAAACAGTTACTAAAATGCCAGGGAAACAAATTCAGCATTTCTGTGAGCTCTTTGTTCATTTGTTAACCCTCGTTTTTAAAAAGATACTCTCATTTTCAAAGGCTTGCACTTGACTTAGCCACACAGCATTTAATTCATGACACCAGTTATCGGTCACCCACAGTTAAATGCTTGGTTTGCTCAGGAGAGGCCGGTCTGCCCTGGTAGGGAAACAGAACATTGCCTCTTTGGGGAGTTTAGTAAATTATATACAGTCGGTATGGATACAAACCCATGGATGACCTTTTATCCCCTTTCTTTGGATAAACACTCGTTTTCTATCTTCTGGAGACGGCATGGCAGCTGAAGCACAGCAGCCGAGCTCCAGCCCTCAGAATTGCCCATCTCCTTCCCAGCTCTCTCCTGGCACCTTCTCAGCAACCATAAAAAGTTACTTCACAACCATTCGTGGATGTGGACGGTAAAGGGGAATGGAGGTATTGGCCTGGCGAACCACTCTGTAGCTGACCTTGAGAGCTGTAGCCATCCCCATTGGGCTGGGCAGAAGCCAATTTTATTGGATTTTAAGTCACAGATGAATGATTTCAGGTACAAGGAAGGCCACTACCAAGGGGAAACTATCTCCTTTGAACAGGATTAGCCTCTATGCTCTGTCTTTTGGGATGGCAATGTTTTTCCAAGAATGCTGTCTCTCATCTTTTGGGATTTATACACGGATGGGATTATTACCGTTTACAACTCCAGTTTTTATCATCTTTTACAACATGATGAAGGGCACGTGTGGTTTTTTGTTTGTTTGGGGTTTTTTKTTTGTTAGGTTTTTTACACAATATCCTCTAGTTATGTGGCTATTTGTCAACTAGCGATCACTAGTGTACAGGCACAGCATGTAACCACCACCCTGTGCCCTGAACCGGAGGGTAGCATAGAAAGATATCAGTGAGTTAACACAGTCCGTGCTAAAATAATTCTTGAATGTTTACCATCGGTTTATGGTCCTTTTGTACTTGTAAAGCAGTACAAAATTCAAAAGGTTATAAAAGAGAGCCTGGCCTGCGGCATAAAGTAAAATTTGTCTTTTGTTTTTTCTTAAAAGGAGAAAGAGAAGAATTTGTGACTACTATAATGCATTTCATACATTTATTCAAAATTTGCCACTATTTGCATAGCTACATTTGGGAATATTTATCTTTCAACTTCTGCTGTAGCTGCAAATGTATGCAAACCAGCTTTAACTAGTTAGTTTAATACTAGCAGTGGCAGCTCAGGGACCAGCATGAACTGACTGTCCAAGTATTTACATGGCCGTTTGAGAGGAATTCACAGCCCACACAGTGTTCCCTTCAGCTGCACTGATAAAGGTGCGCAGACCGAAGGAAGGGTGGCTGAAATCCCCATTGCAGCAGCACCTAGGAGGCGTAGTAAGGGATGGTGGCCCCCTCTGCTACATACTGTATGAACACTGAACAAACTAGCAGGAACTCTTGAAGGTCAAGCCTGTACTTCTGAAGTAAGCTCAGGTATGTCTACACAAGCTTCATTCGTGCTTGTGACCACGATACAGGTGTGCCCCTTATCTCTCAGGAGTGGAAGTGATGATGGGAGATGATTGTGAGTCTCCTACCCTGGTACTTCCACTGGGAAAGGGGTGCTCAGGCCCTCGCTTCAACATCATCTGCTTTAGCTTCTCCTTCTGTGGAGAGAGGCACAAAAGTATCGACTCAACTTCTTAGGTAGAGTATTCTGAGACATAAGGAAAGCACTGCAAAGTGCTGTTACTAATAACACTAACAGCATTTTGAGGTTTTTTAAACAGAAAATTAACCACAGACATAGAAACAGTCAAAGAGCATCTTTTGTCATTATCAGGACTTGTAGCGAAAGATGTTGTTTCGGTGGGATGGCACAAAGCACGCAGCAGCAAGCCAGTGCTTTGGTGCTGGTGTGCTCCAGGACAGGCTGCCAGCAAGGAGAGGTGCCCTGTGGTGGTTCTTGCATTGTACCCACTACACAGTGGCAAAGATATCAGACAGACTAAAAACAGGGTCCTTTGAGATAGATGACACTTTCTGAATGGTATCTAGGTTCAAAAATGCACTCTACTCCTTTCCAAATAGTCATCCACAATCTAATACAGGCAGGATATACATAGGAGCAATTTCAACTGTTGAAAGTATATTATAACACAGTTTTGTGAACTATATATTCGAACTATAATATTTCAAATATTATATTTCAGTAAATGGCATCCCAAATAAGGAAAAAATATTTCATTCTTATTCATTGCCTTTGAAGTTTTCATTACTGAACAAGTTAAAGCCCAAACTTACATTTTGGTGTTTTGTTTTTAAACCAATATATTTCCTAAAAGAAAATACAAACTTACTCTTTCTAAAATAACTGTAATTGAGTTGTTTAAAATAGTCTTTTGAAGTTTCTACAACCCAAACATTAGGTGATTGTGCTGAAGTATGAAAAGGGGAAATTGTCTGGAAGTCAATCTAGACAGGATTACTATTTATTCAAAGCTGGCCAAGTCTTTAAAAGAATTTAACTCACATGTATTAACAGTAGATAGCCAGATGATCATTAATATCCAACGATACTGCTTTTCATAAAACACTAGAAGATTTAAAGTTATCTAATAGATCATGCAGAATGATAAATAAAACATGTAAAGCTCTGCGAGGAAAATGAAACACATAGGAGGTAGGAATTTTATTCCTGCGCAAAGATGTGAAATATTTATAAGAGAAAAATTTGTTGTTAACTCTGTTATTAAGACCTTTCACTCCAAATGTGCTATTTTCAGCATTAGGATTCTATACYGATTGCCTAATTTTCACTGTCTACCATCACAGAATCATAGAATCGTTTAGGTTGGAAAAGACCTTTAAGATCATTAAGTCCAACCATAAACCTAACACTGCCAAGTCCACCACTAAACCACATCTACACRTCTTTTCAATACCTCCAGGGATGGTGACTCAACCACTTCCCTGGGCAGCCTGTTCCAATGCTTGACAACCCTTTCAGTGAAGAAATTTTTCTTAATATCCAATCTAAACCTCCCCTGGCGCAACTTGAGGCCATTTCCTCTCGTCCTATCGCTAGTTCCTTGGCAGAAGAGACCAACACCCACCTCGCTGCAACCTCCTGTCAGGTAGTTGTAGAGGGCAATAAGGTCTCCCCTCAGCCTCCTCTTCTCCAGGCTAAACAGTCCCAGTTCCCTMAGCCGCTCCTCATAAGACTTGCTCTCCAGACCCTTCACCAGCTTCGTTGCCCTTCTTTGGACACGTTCCAGCAACTCAATGTCTTTCTTGTAGTGAGGGGCCCAAAACGATCCAGCCCGTCCAGATCCCCCTGTAAAGCCTTCCTACCCTTGAGCAGATCAACACTCCCGGCCAACTTGGTGTCGTCTGCAAACTTACTGAGGGTACACTCAATCCCCTCATCCAGATCATTGATAAAGATATTAAACAGAACTGGCCCAGTGCTGAGCCGTGAGGAACACCACTTGTGACCAGCCGCCAACTGATTTTAACTCCATTCACCGGCGCCCTCTGGGGCCGGACAAAACTTTTTTTAAAAAGTCAGCTTTATTATATATGATTGAAGTGTTTGGCTTCAGTCTGTACTAGCTGTTTCAAAAAATATGAATATATTTATAACTTTTGGCATTACCGCAGGGCATTATTCTACAAATTAAGTTTACAGCTGGTAGTATTTTTCCATAATGAATTATTGATTAATTATTCCAGATATTGCCTGTCCTCACTCAGCCACCAAGCACTGCTTACTGCACTGCTAAGTCAGCCCGTGCTAGAACTATTCCTTGGACTGAGTCCCCGAATGCCGCATTCCCGTCAGCTTTCTCCTCTTTACTTTTGTCACCGTCTTCCACAGAAGTTGTCCACGCWGTTCCCTGCTTGCTTTAACACAATATATTGCATCACAAATATGTTCCAACATGATACTGCCAGGGCTTATTAGAAAAGCATTTGCATTTACATTGCTTCCTAATAACCTTTATAAATTATTCCGTTGCTTTGAAATTAATAGTCATTGTGTATAATGTTTATGCGGTTCAGCCTTCTTCATCCTTCAGTCACTGTTTAGATCTGTTCAAAGCAGATGGGGATGTGTGGGTGTGAACTTAAGTGAATGTTTCTGTGCTGTGCATACATATGCTGGCAAAGCACATTCACACCTATATCATAATGTGACAAGTACTAGGTACCAATTTAAACAGATAGAATCAACTTTAAGTTCAGTAAATGCTAGCAAAGTTAATTTTTTTTTACTTACAAATCAGTGATACCACACTCCATCAATTTATGTTCCATTTATTTTTCCAGGAAGAAACCATCTAGTACCTGGAATAAAACAGCATTAAAATCTAATTTTACCTTATCCCAAGAAAGCATATTCCAGGTAGGTCAACACTGAGGTAAGCTACCAAGGTGATCTAAGCTTGTCATGGAATTGTCCTGATCGTTCCTGATTATTTAATGACAATATGCCTAACCCTGTGTGTGCAGAGCTCTGCGCTGCATCCGTAGTCCAAGAATACCCTTATTAGACAGATCATAGAAAAAAATAATAGTTTGTGTTCAAAACATTGTTATGACCAAGTTTGTTTCCCACAGACATCACCAGTAATGTCAGCAGTGAAAATTAAGACTTTCTATTGCTTTCTGTCTGCAGGGAACTTAATACAAAGGGATCCCTATTTCCACTGGGACCTCCAGCTGCTTCTGTACAAATACACAATGATAAATTCAAGCACTGAATTAAGTTGGAGCAAGAAATCCTTGACTAATACAAAAATAGTGACATGAAGGAACTGACAAAAATAAGCAGCACTGCACAGGTAAGCAAGTCACTAACTGTGGGGTAGCAGTTTACACAATGTATTCCTTGTGTTACCTGGATCTATATTTAAGACAGACAGCAATAAATTATCACTTTCCCTCAGTTTTTTGTGTAGATTTTGCTATTTTTTTCATTTATGAAGCAGATACTTATAATACTCGTTAAACATTCAGCAGCTAGCTGTGATAAACACTATCTTCCTACTCCTGTAACAACTGATTTGTGCTGAGAACATCCACCGTTGCCTTGCTGTACCACTGCTGGAAAAATACGGGAGCCTGCTGGCTGGTTCACTTTTCATTTCCAGAACAAATTTAAAAAAAAAAAACAAAAACAATAAACAAAAAATTGCCTCTCTCATTGTTGCTGTGCTTAGCAGASCAACTACCACGGGGAAGTTGCCAATGAAGATCTGTAGCCGACCAAGTATATCTTGTAAATGTGTTTTCTAAGTCAGGAAGAGAAACTGAAATGTGGGAAGCAATTGTACTGAAAGAGGTAGTTGAGATCAGCGTTTTGTGGGAAATCAAGTGACTCTTCGGGAGATGTACATTTTTGAAAAACACATGAACTCTTAAAGATTCACAGGGAAGCTCTTTGCTAGGAATTTTCCCTTTTTCGTGCTATTAACAACTTCAAAGACTGCTGACATATGCTGGCATCTGACTGGCATGACGAGAGCCCTGTACACTGACACAGTAAAACACACTCCTGTTACCCATATTTTCTGTTTCTCTTCCTTCAGCTCGAGCAAGCTGGAATGCAGACAGCTCAATGTATCTAGTCCTTGGGATAAGGAAGTCTCAAAATACTTCAGAAGTATCCTCCTGCAAATAAGCTGGAGGGTGGGGATTGGCATCCACATGCTCTTGTTCATGTGCAATTAGCATCCACGTGAGGAAGCAGATTCTTCAGCAGGAGAAGAGCTGGCTAGGCTGGATCATTTCTCCTGCTTCGGTGTATCTTTGTATTACAGTCCAGGTCCTCATCTGATTAAAATCCATGTCGTTCAATGAGATCAACAAATTCCTGCTAGTTTAATACAGCTAAGGACCTGCTCCTTGGCTCTGATTCCCATTGGGGTTGCAGGGGGTTCTCGCAGTGTTGCGACAGAGCATGGATATGCCCCTTTTGGTCTCTAGCTAAAAAAATGATGCACTGTTTTAAACCCCCAGAAAGAGAGACCTCTCTAACGTATGCTCAGCCGTGCCCCTGGGAAGGGGTGCCTGACGAACAACAAAACAATCTTGCCCCTGTTTGCCCAATGGTGACATCTGTGTCTAGTTAGCAACGCACAAACTTTTAAAATCGTTCTTCTCTCAGGTGGAAGTGAGCTGTAAAACTTCATTCCATTGATGTGAATAGCTAACAATTTTGCCTCAAGCCTTTGCATTACTATTGCGTTCAGGTATGAAGTTAGATTCCTCTTGCCGTGGAGGAGAGGAGCTGAAGTACAAGAGAAAATTTCATCTTTAGTTAATTCGTCTTGGTCCCTCGTGTTCCAAAAATAATACCAATGCTCCAGAAGTTAAGTATTTGCATGGATATTTTGTTATATTCAAATAGACTTTCTAAAGTTTTATTTGAAGTACCTGTAATTCTYAACCCACGCTCACCACTAATACACTTTTAGGATGGGTCCTGCTCACCTTATATGTAAATCTCTGAGCCAGATAGTGGGTCGCTACTCCTGGGCAATGTAAATACAGTTGATTAAAAACACACATCAGCACATCTTCAAAGTGCAAAGAGGGGCCTTTCAAGGAAAAATATCACATTTTTTTGAAACCAGCAATAATGGTACGGATACTCAGTTGATTTGAACTTGGAGACCAAAACTGAAGCTAGGGGAAGTATTTTCCTGCTGTGGTTAGATCTTAAAAGATCTGTGCATGTGGGAGTCAGGTTGCATCTCATTTTGTGGGAGCTTCAAACCCAACACTTCCAAGGGTAGTCTTGTGGGAAATAAGGAAGGGATTTGTAGGTGGATGGAGATGTGATGGCATTTGAAAAAAACTGGTCCACAGGTGGCTATTCTGCAGTGCTTGCAAATCTTTGTTTTTGTAAATTTTAAAGAGGAATAAAAGTACTGAACATATCCGAAGTATTACATAGCTTTGAGATATTAACTTAAACACCTCATGGTTTTGGAATGAGCATACATATGTTTTGTCATCAAAACCATGCAGGTACATCATAGCCCTGGTAGAGCATCTCTTTGCCCCAAACGTTTAAGGTTAAATCGTATGGTATCTTCAACCTTTAGCAGGCATTTGCAACTCTTTTGAAGGCAACTGAAAATGCTTAATTGGCCCAGATGTACTCACTTGCACAATTATGAAGTGAAATAGGGTAGCTGACATTAAAGGCTGTGGATGTGGAATCCATAAAAATGTGATAACTTGTTCCAGCTGTAATTTCCCATAAAATAACTTTCATGAATTTATCTGCCCATCATTTCCCTGAATTCTTCTGAAACACTGTATAGTGGTCAGAAAACCAAGAAAGAACTCACATTTCCCTTTCCTCCAGGGTAATTTCTGGGGCCAGATACCTTTCCCAGAGCAGCAAGAGGGAGATAAGATTCGAACATAGAATGATTCTGGAAAACAAGTAAGGATCTCTTTTTGGCGTTAAAAAAGCATGACTAGTTCATTCCCTTCCACTCCTTCACCCTACTGTATGCAGCATGAGAAGACAGTCCTCTCAGCTGCACCAGAGAGTTCAGTAACTAATTCTCAACATCTTTCCTGAGATGCTGCAGAGTCCTTTTTTCACAGGGCATAACTATGTGATTATTTACTCSGTGGGGAAAAAAAAATCTTAAAGAAAACAAAGCTTAGTCAAAATAGGGAAGATGGAGCAGAATTAAAATAAATACTAGCTTTAAGCTATCTAGCTTTACCCTTCTCATGACTTGAGCTAGACAGGCTATTCTCAACCTATTTACCCAGAAAGCATAAAGAAGGTGTACGTCTATAAAGCAAATCCTCGTGCTTACAGTCTCCTACCAGCCAGCCCCTGCTGGTTTATTCAGGACAAGTGCCTCACCACCTCACAGCCTTGTTAATTATTCCTTATGGGGCTAAGGTGACTACTGTTTTCCAAGCCAATTTCCTCCAGCTACCTATACAAGGCCCTGAGGCTCACTGAGGATACAAAGGCCCTTAATGCTGATTATTAGACACCCCTCAAGGGCTAACCGACCTAGTTTAGAAACCACATCTCACAGAGTGATCTTGGCCCTGGCCAGATTATGTATGCTGGTCGACACTTGAAACTTTTATTGGCTTGTCTGTGCAAGGTAAAGCGTGCCAACGTAGTCATGCCAGTAAAAGCTCAGTGAGAATACATAATTATAAAGATGCCTTTCACAGCTACAGCTTATTTCAGCCCCCTCACTAAGATGAGATACAACATTAGAAGAACTTTCAGGGGAAGGAAGTTCATACTGGGACTATTGCTGKTACTGTAGCTGTTTTAATTATAATCATACAGTTAAAGCAGAAAAAAAAAAATCCTGCACTGCCCTTTCAACTGAGAAGACAGGCATTTTTCATCACTCCTCCTAAAATCCTTTCCCTCTGTTTTGAAGTATGGTTTGAGGCAAGTGCTCCAAATCTATCAAACTTGGGTCTCTGTGATGATCCCCTTAGGCTCCCATTCTGCTGTATTAATTGAAGCTTAGTGCAGTAGGAAATTTGTCCTCATAAATTTTAGAAATGCTACATATTTATCTAGTAGTACCACAACCTGAGATACATTTTAATTTTTGATGTCACTAATCACTTCTTTTGTATGGAAAAATACGCTGCCATGGTGAAATCTTATGACTTTTTTAGACAGGAGAACATCACAGAAGAACATTAGGAAAGTGCAAAGACTTCCTTCCTTTATAATGCTTGCTGTGTGATACTTCTTTGAACAAGTCACTAACATGTGTCCCTCCTTGCTATAAAGCATATAACAAAACGCGTGCACCTACCTTGCAGGGGCGTTCTGAGGGCTGGTGCTTGTAAAGCCCTTTTGAGGCTGAAAAGCATTATATGAGTATTGAACACTAATCTCGGGCATGTGGACAAGCCGCGCACATTCGAAGTAAAAACCTTTCTAATAACATCCATCTGCATCTTGAATACAAGAAAGAAATTGTAAGACAGCCTGTCAATGATCAAGGCTTTTTCATGCAGCTCACCCTACTGTTTGGCGGCTGGCCAGCTCGGAGAGCCTACGGAGGAAAATGGCTCCGGAGGAAAAAAATGTGCATGTTAAGCAGAGGATGGCCTTTGTGAAGGGTGAGAAAAAACAAGACAAATACCCTCAACTGCCAAAGTGCTCTCTGGTACGTGGAGGAATGAAGTGAGACGAAAGGGAAGGAAGAAACTGCAGCAGGCAGGAGCCTCCTCTTCTCACTAAAGATAACTAGCCTGTATGCACTATAATGCTGAAATAAAACAAGTTTCTACTTCAGGACCAGGCCTGCTTTACATTAAGGATGTTTCTCTGCGGAGAGGCTGCGAGAAGCCAGGGAAGAATTTGTTTTGAAATGCGGCACCTAAGCCAACCAAGAAGGCGTGCTGACCTTCAAAACTGTATTAATGATACCACAAAGTCCTTCAAAAAAGTTTGTGGGGCAATGCAGTACAATCAGAGCATGCTGAGGAGGTCTGAGTGGCTCTTCTTCAGATGGAGTGATGCTGAGCTTTTTATTCAACGGGACTTATCTGGCTGTCAAAGGCACTTTAACTGGTGCAGCTGACATGCAGGGCACTGGCTCCCTGAGTCCTCCCCTACTATTACAAGCCACCATGCAGAATCATCAGCAAATTCTTTTGCCTGATATATATACATATACACACACACACACATATATATCTCCAATGTCAGAACTAGCCCCCTTACTTCCTCTCACCAGTCATCTACGGATTCATTTCACTCAAGCTGTGCTCCAGCTGTACAGCATTGCAATGCTGCAGCAAGCATATGGAGTTTCAGCCAATAGTCCTCCTTCACTTCCTACAGGCTTTCAGTCTCTCTCTCTCCCTACAGTGCCTTGTGCACTACCTTGGATGCAGCAAGGTTTAATTAAAGTAAAATATGCAGGAATTGAACTAATAACAAGAAAATCTCCATCTATCATCATATATTTAGAGAACTTCATCTGGAAAGCTTTCCAGTCCTCCGTTAAAATGTTTACATGCAAGAGATTTCTCCTCCAATAAATTATAATTTACATTTAGATAGTACCTTTTACTCTGATAGCTCTTCTTTACTGAAAAGTTGATTCCAGTCATGACTTGTGTAGTCTTTCATTCAAATTCCTGCCATATAGAAAGAGCCCAGAATTAAATATTTAAGCAGCTTTTAATTCACGTTATCTTGCCACAGATCAATTTAGCACAACTCATCAACTGCTAACATGATCAATAATTAATGTGGCTGCAGGTCATCTACATCAGCGTTCTGTTAGTCCTCTTAACGTCTTCCTGCGGTTCACTCCACGAGCCCAGGGAGAACAGGCCAGCTCTGCCATGGCTCACTGGAGCATAATTCATAGAGGAGCTGAGTCCACTGAAATAAAATAAAAGAAAAGAAAAGAAAAAAAAGAAAAAAAAAGAAAAAAAAAGAAAAAAAGAAAAAAAGAAAAAAAAGAAAAAAAAAGAAAAAAAAAGAAAAAAAAGAAAAAAAAGAAAAAAAAGAAAAACCGAAACAAACAAACAAACAAAAAACAAAACCCCACACCAAAGCAAAAGACTTTGAATATGCTCTCAGAAGTGTTCAGGATCCAACAGATGAGCCCTGGTGAATTTTCCTACCATGGTATATCATGTTACTAATCCCAGCATTTGATTTCCTGACCTCCCCCTCTCCGCAGCAGGGATGGCAGAAGAGCATGTGTCCACGCCTCAGCTGTTCCAGTCCAGAGCCTGGCATCTTAACCCAAAATCTTTGCAGCTGAAACTGAGATGCCACACTGTGGACTGAAGCAAACACTATTCGCCTAGGTGGGGATATATGGCATCCAGTCAGTCACTACAGGGATGGCAACCTGCAGCAGAGAGACTGGCTACTGGAAACAGTGACGTTAGAGATCTGTGGCATGCAAAAGTGAACTTAGTACTAGCGTTCATTTGGTGGTTATTTTGGATGCATTTTGCAGTGTAGCTGCCCTAACTTGAGCTTGAAAGAAGTGATTCAATATAGACAAAGCCAATAAACACTCCAATAAAACAATAACTTGCCTGACACCTCCAGGACTTTTTTTAACCATAGTCAGACCTGCCATAAGTACTGACAAACATATTCATTCTCACAGCAAAAAAAAACCAAAACAAAACCACACTATGTAGTGACAGACAAAGCACAATCCTCAGAGTCAAACCTTGGGAAGCATGAAAGTCACCTATTAAGGGTAAAGTCTTTAGCATGCCTTACCATCTTCACACCACGTACAATGGCATTGCTACCAAAGAAATAGCATCATTAATATCTGCTACCGATAAATCCCAGTAAGCAAAATATAAGGGTTTTTTTTTCCCCAGCGTTTCAGCAAAAACCTTGGCAGCAAGTTCATACATTCTTGGATTCATAGATTGCTGCACCCAGCTATCACAGTTGTTCATTTAGAAAATCTGCTTTAAAATAAAACAAACTACCAAGTCTAATCAGGTAGAAAAAGCAGACCATGCGCTGCAGCTGCAGTGCTGCTTCATATCTCCCTCCACCTCAGAAACAGACTCCTCCAGCAAGACAGCTTGTTTGTAAGGCCTGAGGAAGTCCTGATGTCCACCGTGCGGCTGCTTCAAGACTGGATGTACTTTTGCAAATGTTTTTAATGACATTACTGTTCTTGTTGCTGCTGAAAATTTTGAAGTCACATGATTTAATCTGTAGTCCAATGACACAGCAGTCATATTTTCCCATCTTTTCTATTTCCGTGACTTATTAGGCTTTTTCTATACAAAATATAACTTTGCCAATTAGAAGGGTGGTCTTTTACTTTCATAATTAGACATGTACCGTCAATTGTGGAAGAAGTTTGCATAGCGTAAAGACAGACAAGAAAAATAAAGGTTATCTCCCTTCCTGTACGAAAATCAATGCCAACATAAGCACACCTAACAAGTGTAGCGTCACTTGTCTAAGTGTAACACAACTACACTGGTATTTTAAATGGCTACACTTTTCCGTGAAGACGAGGGCTTGAGGACGAAGCCAGCCTCTGAGCCTGTCTGCGCGTGCTGCCTCCCAGTTGCAAGGTAGCGCAGCCCACCATTGCAGATGACCATTGCAGATGGCAGCAGGAGGCTGTACCCAGACCCTGGAGATGCCTGGCAGAGGCTGGGTGCGCTCCCACCCTGGCATGACGGAGCACAAAACAATCTGGCTGAAAGGTTTGGGAAAGAGGCTATTGGGAAAGTAAAGAGAGGAGGAGTGAGAAATGGGAGAGACCAGACTGGGAAGAGGAGGAGAGACCAAGACAAGTCACGCTGGGAGGAGTAGCTGGAGGGTCAAGAGGAGGAGCCAGGAGCAAAATGTTGTTGAATGAGTAACCTTTGGTGATTCAGAGCCAGTGTCCACCAGCTCAGTTCTTACGCAGAAGATCAACATTTGCCAGCAAGCGTGCACAGACAGGCATCGCCAATCAAACGCTCAGATACTGCCCTTCAGGGACGGTTGGGAAAAAGAAAACTGTTAAAGCAACAATAAAAACAGCCTCAGTACACAAATCAGAGCTGCCACGTATGTTTAACTAGAGTGTTAATGAACACTGCGCTATCCTTGATTATTCATTAATTAGAACTTCATTAATTAGGAGTCTTATTTCAGGTGTAGTTGGAAATATACTGGAAATCTCTTGCTGAGCATTTTTAATATTGTACGTATTGCTGAAGCACCGAGGATTTGTACTGCACCATACCAGTCCCTTTGGATTTGCACACGTAGAAATGGCTCGTGCCCTAAGGTGTTTACAAGTGAAAGAAAAAGCAGGAGACAACAGATGGAACCAGCAGCTGGAGGATCGGCAGAAATCGAGGCAGCTCCAACAGGCATGCCAGCCTGACTTTTGTCTGGGGCTCTCTTATTCCATATCTTTTGCCAGCACAAAAAAAATATCAACAAAACTAGTGGGTGAACCAGAGAAAAAGTAACTCTAGAAAAAGACCTGCATGTCCTCACTTCGATCACTTTCATGGAGTGGAGGATCCTGAAGAGCTGCAGGTGCTGCCCAGGAACCATCTTTTTGGATAAAGGCACCAAATAGCAGCTGAAACGCAAGAAGTCAGGGTCTCTACAACTCTAGTTTCCTAAAGACAAATCATTTTACTTGTCAACGGGCAGTCTCCAGCAGACTTATTGCACCCATGGAAACAGATGTGGGCCTCACTTGGAGCCAGCTCTCCAAGCATGCCTGACAGGACTGCCTCCCCAGGGCTGCCGGCGGGGGCATCAGGCCAGGCCAACACCAGGGACACTAGCAGAGCCAAGGGGACGATACGTCACAATGCTTCAGTCCTCAGCACTTGCGCGGGGGGAAGAGCCTGCAGCCGGCGCAGTGGTGGGCAGAGGAGCCCAGATGCAGCAGGGGCTGGACCCTTCCCAGGCAGGGAGAGCCCGCACCATGCCCTCCTCCCCCCGCAGAGCCTTGGCAGGGGAGGCACTCGTGGAGGCAAGGGTGATATTCTCGGGTAGGTGATGATGCCGGAGTCTTGGAGCCCCTCACATGGTGGGGATGCTGCTTCAGCCTGAAGCAGGACTGCAGGTCCTACGGGGACAGGGGAAGGGCAGCCCTACACACCACATACGGACGACTGCCTATCTGCATTGCTGGTGTTTGTTCAGTGAACCCTTGTTTAACACGATAGATTGGTGATTAAAATACAAGCAGCCTGGATAAGAAAGGTTAAGGAGTAGCAAAAATTGTACGTTAAATAGTGCCATGGTTTTTGTTTCATTGGACAGTTTGACGCCTAGCTAGAAAGAACCCTACTTTCATTGTTTACGTTTTTCATATCAAGTAAGTATCTGCGTATTTTTCAACCACAAGGGATTATTTATTGTGTGCTAGGCGCGCAGGTGCGTGCACACCCAGAGACAGTAACATGAACTGGATACTTTTTCAACTTGGAAGCTTTTGAGCCCTTCTCAGCAGTTCTCATTCATTACTTAAAAAGTGTGCCCTGCACCTGCATATTGAAGAAAAAGCCCTGGCGGTATTCGAGGAGAGAACAAGGTTCTAGTCTGAGGGGCTGAATGAAAACCTCCTGCTGAGCGCCAGCGAGGATTTCTCAGTGTTTCTAGTTAACAGCAGTTACAGAGATGTTTTCCTGCTACAGCTCCATTTGAATTTCAAATGCATCAGTATAAAAGAGCAGACTGAAGAATAAAACTGATGGACTAAAAAATATGTACCTTTATGAATTGAACCTGAATTTGTCTTGGAGTCTGCTTTTAAATTACAGTGATGGTCTGTGTATAGATTCACATTAATAATGATCTTTTAATAGTACAAATTTAGAGACAGATACATTTCGGTATACCTGTATCTTGTAGTAATTAAAAAATAATTGTACTAATTGTACTTCGATATTCTCTTTCTTCCTTAATTTCCTGCCAAGATACTAGAAACAGTAACTGGATGCTATAAATTGTTACAATACAGTGTATGTATTTCAGTAGCACAGAATATATGAGTACGTGCTCTTCAAGTTATACACAGCAGTAGTTCCTGCTATTGGGGTACAAGTCACAGGAACATAAAAACTGCAGTTTGGGGTCAGATTAAGAATTCATATCATCTAATACCCTTGCCAGAATTGCTCTTAAATCTCATTCACAGTTTTTGCCTTGCAACTTCTTTGCGGCAAAAGGTGACTCAATTCAGCTATGAACTGCATGAAAAAGAATTTCCCTTGATGTTTTAAATCCATTCCTAGCAATTTAATTCTAGGTTTTGGCTTATGAAATGTTGCAATTGCTCCTTATTCACCTTCTTCAGAAAGGTCAGTAGTTAAGAGCTCTCCACTACAGCCTCTGTGGTCATTTCTGAGAGAGAGAAAGAACATAAAATTTATTTAGACTCCCTGAAAAAGTGGAGTCAAATGCATTGTCTTTAATTCCAGGTTACTGCTAATTTTCAGCTGTTAGGATTAACAGAATGGCACAGGTAGATAAGTACATCCACATCGACCACTTTCAGTACCTTTTCTCATTTTAACAGATCATTTCATGAGATTGGTAAGAATGGGGAACCAGAACAGCACACAATATTCAAGATATAGGTGCAGCACCAATATATTCAGTGGCATAACATCTGGAGGTCGTGTTGGGTTGCCTGTTCGCTATGAGCCAACATGGTACCATCCCCACTCCTTGTCAGAAGGAGCACATAGTGGTAAAATTGCATGGTCTAAGTTGTATAAACAGCACCCAGTGACAAAACCAGCCTGTCGGTTTCCCTACTCAACTCTTCTGCAGCATTGTTAATACCACTAAAAAATAGAGCAAGTTTCAGAAAAATGTCAAGCTGGATAAACCTATTTTGATCCAACTACTGTGCTACATGCTGTCCTAAGAGGTTTTTCTACCAAAGAGCTTTTCTACCCTGCTTTTTATCTAATATCATGGTAAGATTGCTATTACTCTCAGTAGATGGTAGATTACACTCTCTCAGGAGCATAGGTTTTCTGGGGAAAGCACTTTTCCTGAGAAACTAATCTTGGAAAGTGCTTTGGACTCTTCTTGCTGACTGTCCTTAATCCAATAACATTGCAACGGTATTGTGTGACACAGGCGTTGCTCCTGTGAATGATTTCTGCCAGGCAATTCTGAGACAAGAGGAATAATCAAGGTTATTTTTAAAGCACCAGAAGTAACTTAATCGCAGCAACATAATCGCTGATCGAGAATGCACAGCTTGCTATTAGTGACACTGATATCTTGTAAAGGGAAAAGTAAATTTCACCTGATTATTTATAGAGTTCTGTTGCATGTAATGGAGCACGTGTGTTATTGCAGATTTACAAGTTAGCAGATTGGTTCACAATTAGCATATTATTCATACGTATTCTAGGACTCTTAAGATAAAGAGCCAAGCATCTATGTTTCAAGTTCCTAATATTCCAGATAGGCCTACAATTGCGGTTCCATTTCCAGTGGTTTAAAGATTAGATGATTAATTTTTTWAAAAATCCCTTAAATAATTCCTTAAAAATAAAATGGGACTTATTTATGTAATAGTATCTGTATTTCAACAAAATATATGACTCTCTTGTTGTGATCCAATTTTTAAAAAAATAGTGCGCTCACATGCCTCCACAGCTGTGTCCTAGAATTTCTACTGATCTCCTGACCCAAGTGGCAACCCTAAGGTCAAAAGGGGCTTGACCCTCTCATATAGCCTCAGAAACCATCTTCTCAAGGAAGCAAAGATGATAAACTGAATGATAAACCTGACCAAGCAGGACTTCTTCATGATATCATTTCAGTCATTCTCATAGAGGATCCTGATTAGCTGCTTGAATGATTTAGCAGGTGACAGCAGGGTAGAGCTTGCTTTTATTTCTTCTGCTCTCTTCCAGCCTCAGGCTCTTAACCAAATTTAGGAGAAAAAGCTAAGCAAATAAAAGCAGTGTTAAATACTACTTGAAGTATGGCGCAGGTGACACGTTACCTTTTGAAGGTATCTAACTGGGGTATTAAAATGACACTTCTTGTGTCTAAGGGCCCCATTATCTCTGTCTTCATAACGTACATGTAAAGAAGGAAAGTGCTAACGAAGAACCATGACTATACAAGAGTCTGAACTTCCATACTCTACGTAAGTGCCACAACTGATGGGCTATTTGTGATTTCAGAGCCTCCAGGAGGGTTAGATTGAAAGACTTAGACCATCCTTCTGCACCAGCCTTCATCTGCTGATTGCTGCAGCCCCTGGTTTACATGCAGTCCCCCCAGGGACCCAAAGGCATTTACATCTGTGTGTGTGCCGGGGTGGGAGCACCGCTCCGGGTGCCRTTCTCCTCGGGACGATGCCGGCTCGGCAGTTCTGACCTTCAGCCACTTGTTCCCATCTCGCACTGTTTGTTTTGGCACAACTGTTTCTCCCCAAGCCACCCCCCGAGGCCACATGGAAAATGAGATCAGTGAGCTGATCCGTGTTAAAAATAACCAGGAAAAAAACCAAAGCGTTTTACCACGCGGTTGAGACGCAGTTGTTTCAGCGCCATGGGCAGCCCCGGGTAGGCAGGCAGAGGGGCTGAAGCTGGCGGCGCTGCAAAGAAACGGCGTGTGGCATCCCACCCGGTGCTGGTGGCTCATATTAGATGGTGATCTCAGGGTAGTTCTCAGAGGGTGGATTCCCACACCAAGCAGGTGAACATCGTGATTGCCATTTGCATGGGTATACCCAGGAGGTTGAGATATCTGAGATATCTTTTTCTCTAAAGATAGGCAGAAAAAAAGGCAAAAAACCAGCAGTGAGATGCAGGAACTGTCGATGCCTATGCTGTCCCTGATGAGTGGTTACCTCTGTTTACTGACTGCCATTTGGTGCTTTTCAAGAGGAGATATATTTAATGGATGAAAGATGGAAAGCAGTTTATGATGCTGAAACTCTGCCTCCATCTTTTGAAGAAAATAATGGAAGTAAAATAAGCCAGAGAGACGTATTTGCATTTGGAGTAATGTTTGAAATTATAGCCTGTAACAGAGCTTAGCTTTTCATTATTTCTCCATTTCTCATTCACAAATTAACATTTAGCACTCAGTCTGCCTTGGCTTATCAGTTTTAAAACAGAATAGAAAACCTTCTTATCACTCATTCAGAATCACTGGCCCTGCGGCTCTGTTTTCTGAGCGGCTCACTCCTCCTGCAAATCACAGAGTACTTTCAGCTCGTGTGGAAATTAATAGGTTCTGTTGTAAACACACGTCTTGGGCCTGCTTATGCTTTTCATTAAGCCATCATGAAATAGCTATTCCTAGATAACGCCAGCTGTGGCCATTTTATACTGGAAAGCAATTGGGATGTTCCTGTTAAACTGGAACCAGGAACTCTTACTCCAGAAAAAGCAAGTCCACACATGGAATTAATTTGAAAAGAGTTAATCAGAGCAATACCAACCACAACTCATGGTATTTCCTATATGTTTGTGTGGTGTAGGTTAGGTTAAAGATGTTCATCACAGGGTGACAAGGCCAATTTTCACCTTGATTCTTTGAAACCTTACACAAAATATGCTTAACCATATCCGCCATGAGTAGTAATCCTAACCACCAGCTTCAGCTGGACAAATTAGTGTCATCTGGAAGTTACTGTTTGGCCGGCAGGATGAACTATTTCTGTTGTTGTTGAGGGAGTGGGAGGACGCTAATTCCCTAAAGGGTGTTGTAAATTCGAGCAATGGATCCGTATTTAGCAATGATTTGGTTCTCTGTGATTTAAATATACCCTACTAGCATATGTGCTTGCTGGGGAATAGGACTGCTAGGATTTATATGATTATTTCTTTACATTAATATAAATAAAATTAAATACCCTAGCTTATAATTAATATTTCAGCAGTAACAGTGAAACAAAAGGAAAACCAGTCTCAGTTTTATTTGAATAATTGTCATTCTTACCATCCTCTCTTCCCCCATTCATCATTCTGGGAATATACCCACAGCTTTCTCCAAAACCTTGATCAAATAAATATGTCTTTCACTGTGCCTAGAGAATCAGTGCATCTGGACCAAGCTAGGGAGCATACTGCAGAGATTTCAAGTCTCCACAGAGTGTGAGCTGCCAGCAGCGCCTCTCTTTATCTGACCAAGAATAGCCTGCTCAAACGCCTTTGCTAAGCCAAAACTGTTGAGAGGCAGTCCCTCGGGAATCAAGCCAGGGTTTTTCCCAGTGACAGATATATTCCATCTTCATCCTTATTAATGGAACATGTATAATTGATTTTCTTTGTTTACCCTTTCCCTTATTCTACAAGGAAGAATGAAAGTCTAAACTTTGCTTTCTGTATGACAAACATGAAGGCATTCCTTACGGAGTATTAATCACACAGTGGGAAGCATTGAGAGACCGCTTGACGTTCTATTAAATTACAATTCAATTTCTACCGATTATTCAAAAACGTTGTTTCTTCTGAAGCCCAGACAGAACAATAACACATGTAATTAGTGAAGATTCTTCTCCGGAAAGGGGAATGTTCAGTTACATGAGAGTCCAGACTATGGAGTTGAAAAATAATAAACCCGATGGAAAAATCAGGACATAGTTCCAAGCTGTATTTTCTCTGGCAGCAAAGTTGATTTAAGAGGTTCCTGCTTTTTATTTTTGCACCTATGACACAGTCCACTGCCTCTGCACTTGTGCTGATGCGACTGTTTTGGGGATGTGCTGTAAACTGGATTAGTGAAACCATCTTAGGAAAATTTCCCCATCACCTTTAATTAACAGTGAAAAATGTTATAAATTAGCAGGACCCCATCATGCAGAGGCCTTGGAACCACACTGTGCATCAGCTATTAACTCAGAGAAGCAGGCTCAGTTAGTACCTGCTCCTCAGAGCTCAGCTGCTGACTACAGGGTGCTGGAAATATGGATATGATGTTAAAGGAAGCATTGCATGGACTACCAACACTTAAAATTTAGCCCCATGCTGAATAGGACTGAATCCGGTTTTAAAAGGTGCCCTTCCCTGTTAGTGCAATGCAGTCAAAACAAAAATCCTCAGCCTTTACGACTTTGAACTGAACTGGAGTGATCTTTGTTTCAACTGTCTCTGCACATAGTGATCTATTTTCAGTTAATATGGATCCTGAGAAGACATATGGCTTGGAAATGAATCCCTTGCCTAGGAATAGGAGTCAAGTATTATCTACACTTGAAAGTTCAGTTGGATTAACATATAATTATAGAAACTATTCTGAAATAACTCCCCAAGTGTTTCACAAAAAGCGTTCCTTTCTGTTCCTGTTTTGCTTCATCCATTTTCAACAGCTGCTCCATGTGAAAACTCACCCTCCTGTTTTACACCTTTGTGGTTTTTTTTTTTTTCTGATAACTATGACAGTTTGGAGGATGATTTTTTTTTTTTCATCCTCAGGCTTGATCCTCAGCCTGGATCAATACAGCTCTACTAGCTAAAGCAATAGCATAAATATCAGCAGACCAGCAGTGAATTGATTTAAATCTATACCAGCAATGAAGTCATCTGGCATCATCAGCTGCTGCTCCAGTAGGAGACTTTGTCAGCACGCTTCTAATGGTTTGTCCTTTTAACTAAAAACGTGGCTTGTGGCTTTTCCAGAGGCCTGAAGCCACACTATGTTTTATAATCTCTCCGTGTGACAAAGCTTCAGGGCTGAACCTGGAGCAAAAGGAGCTCTGGTTGATGCCCAAAGACCTGTCTTCCACTATAATGATGAAACATTTCTAGAGCTTTACATTTTTTTTCACAAACATGGATGACAGATATTCCCTCCTCAGCTGAAAACCTGTGTGGGGTTTGTCTGGGTAAATGATATTCGATGGCTGAATCCTTATTAAAGTCCCAGTTATAGATGTGATGATGGAAATGGTAACAAGACTATCCCTCTCAGGCAACTGTGATCTTAACAACTTAGTCATACTAAATTTGGGGTATCTTTTTGAAGCTATTACCCAAGTGCTTTGAAATAACCATTAAGGCAGAATCTGCCTTCAGATGCTGTCAAGCTCTAACAACCCTCAGTTTTGGCAGTAAAAATATCAATACTAATCTCAGGCTGTAAATTGATGCTACAGGGACTTTGGTGATTTATGAGTTCCCATAATACTCTTTTGCCCTGTCTGCATAGGTGAGAGACACAGCTTGCAATCACGAGCCCTCAGGTTAAGTTTCTAGCTATCTGTGTTGCTAAAGTAGTTTTCTAAATATTTGATTTATGTATTTATATTTAGTCCATACAGCCCATAACAGCAGCTTATGAAGTTCACGGTGCTCCTTGCAAAGAGCACCATTGCCTCTGTTTTAAGGACTGTGAAAGCGTGGTGTGGAGGTTACTGGTGAACCTCAGCATGAGTGAAACGCTGAGGTCAGCTCTGTGCCTTAGTCTCCACCCTCCTGTGCCTTGAGTTTCAATCAAAGAAAACTCAGGTACTCGGGCTGGGTGGGCACTGTGATGCTTCCCAGCCAGCTGTCCCACCTGAAGGCTCAGTGGACCAGCAACGGGGAGCATGGCTTCGCTTCACTGTTCTTGCACTGTGCCTTCTGGATTTGCACCTGGTCAGCTGGAACAGCATCTCATTCCATAAATTCAGACCCTTTCTTAATTCTACACTAAAATTCCTTGTAGACGCATCTCTGAACGACCTGAAGAAAGTCTCGTAAAATCACTGGGCTTTGTTATTTAAAGTGACTTCGCATTCAATGGCATTTTAACTTGACAATGAAATCAATTAAAATGAATTAAAGACACTTTAATTCTGGATTAGAATACATATATTGACTTAACTGAGTAAACCAAAGCCACTTTAAATTCATATCTTCTGCTAAGATGTATTCATTTCCTGAACATGTTTATATAAATAAAACTGAAAGCACCATTTTAACAGGTAGGTACCTAATAAAAAATAACAAAAATTTGCTTTTTACCAGAAGAAGGAGGCTAATTTTGTTTAATGTCATGCCCCTTTTTCAATAGCCAGATTTTCAGAGCAGGAAAAAGGAAAGTTTCAGTGAAAAAACCCACACGTGACCCCCGCTCCAGGAGACATACTCTAACAAAAGGTACAACAAGTACGATGTTCTTGCAAAGTGGAACAGCTATATAAAATTGTCACATTATAAGTAAGATAAAAGAAAATAAAGCGTACTGAAATAGGTCAGTAGCAAAAATAATTTAAATAATGGGTTTCTCTGTCTTTTCTCTCTATAAGGCCCAGATGGTATACGTAATTACAGAACAAGGAAGCCTGAACATACTCACTACATAGGAGCGACATCTCCGGCAATAGAGGGTACCAGCGATGCTAACTATTTGTGGCGCCCAGCCCCCTGTCCTTCATACGTACCACCTCGCAGACCTCACTACTCTGGTGAAATTGGGTGGGGAGTGAGGGAGCTCAGCCATTTCACCAGGAAACATCTCCAGAGCGGAGCGCAGATTAAGGTAGGAAAGACTTCGTATATGAAATTACCTGAGTTGCAGAAGGCAGAAGTAAGTTGTGCTCTGCTTTGCAGTTGCATTCTGAATTATCATTAGGGCTGAGATTAATCATGGACTAAGCAAGGAACAAGAGACAATACAGCTGTTTTAGATTAAAAACTGTGCTAGGCAAAACATCAGCCCAGGCTTACAGAAGCTTCAAGAAATATTTTTGTAACAGTTTGCACAAAGTCAGGCTCCCAGGTAGATGAAGCTGCCTGAAAAATAACCTGACTAAAGCATCCTACTTAACATAATACAACAGCTGCTTTTAAGCGCTGAGTGGCTGTGGGCTGGATTTTCCCACATGACTAGAGTAGACGGAGACGCGGGAGGCGCTGTTTGAGGGAGCRAGGTCTAACGTGACATGAGCCATCAAGTGATCCTGCCTGACCGATTCCCAAACGCTGCAGAGAGACCCAATGCATCAGGTTTGCAATCTCTGTGTGATCAGAATCCTGCAGGGTTTGTGTGCTCGCAGATGCTTAAAGACCCCCGGTAATTCTGCCAACCTGCACGCTACTCAGCCTCGCGCAGGGCGTGGGGTGCAGAAGTAGATAACAAGCTTCGGACACCTGGGTTTGTTCCKCTTTCCACTTGTTCTAGGTCCTCGTTTTGAACCTCTTACTTTCACATCTAGTTACAGCTGAATTCGTATTTGCATTAGGTTATAATAAAAAGTCCTACAGCTTGATTCCTGAAACGATTTATATTTACATATGTAGATATGACATACATCACATTTTTCTTATACGTACACGTGCAAATTGACACGTGATGATATGGGTATATTTAACATTGCTATGTTTATTGCATAGTAGTTTTAGAAGCCCAAAATAGGCTAGGGTTTTGATTTTTTTAGGGCTGTATGAAAAAATACTACAGTGGTTTTTTCCTAAAGGAAGCTTTTTCAGTAGTTAAGGTGCTCTTATGTTGTGCTGCAGTGTGTCTACATTGAACACTGTGTATCCCTCCAAGTATACCCTTCTTAAAACACCAAAAATAGAGAAAGTACATAAGTTATTCATGTTTTTTTCTGTTATACACCATGTTGAAAATAGATATAACTCATTAAGTGGACACAGTGAGGGGAAGGGAAATTGGTCCCTCCTGGGAGCAAATGAGCCTGCTTGGTGGGGAGGAAGCTTCCCAAGGACAGAGCGAGGCAGCTAGAAAAAGCAAGTAGAAATGAGAAATCTTGGGAACTGGAAAGCTGTGGCATAATTGGGATTAGAAAACTGCTGGGAATAGCAAATGCACAGGCTCCTGAAGCGTTGGAAAGAAAAATAATTTTGGGGAGCCAAAGGGCAGTGTGTAGCATTTGCTATAATCCAGGAAGCTGGTGAAAGGCTATTAGAGCGGGAGTGAACCTGGAAGAGAGGACCCATGCCACATGGACCAAGCGAGCAGGGCTGGKTGTGTGTACAAACCTTTCAGAGTCTGGTTTCAGTCAGTTTTCTGCAGTTATAAAATTTGCCTTGACTTAGTATCTGCTCGTGTGAAACCAGCTTTTGAGCTTAAGTGGTCTTTTGTGCTTCTTGAGGACCTTTGAAGAAAAGTTGTAGGGCTTCCTTGAATCTGTAGCTGACTTGGAGTCCCCTCAAATAGAAAAGACCAGCCGCTGGGTTATCAGCTCTGAACAGCTGCCCTTTTTGGTCCTCATGGGGGTCTGGTGTTCTCTTCCCAAGCACACAACAGACTGTCGCCCCCTCCCCAGGGGGAAGGAATGCAAGACAGAGGGGTAGATTTTCCTTTTTGATCCTCCCACCTGGATGCAGAGAAGAGGAAGAGAAGGAACTCACCCAATATGTTTTCCCCTACTCACAGCTATTCACAAACCAAGGAATATATTCAGTAGCACGGCATGAAAGTAGCTGCAGGTGAAAGTGTATTATGTGGATGGAGCTACGTGTCTGAGGTAACTAGCCATTGACGTTAAGAAGCCTAACTGTATCAGACCTATCTGAGAGGAAGTGATATCTGGTATGAAACTGATAAATCTTTAGTTTCTAGGGGTTGATTCTTTGTGACTTAACGTGATGCAGGGAGACAAAAGTCAGCAGCATTCAGACACTGTGCAAGCCTCATTTGATCCTCGAGGACACCCTTTTTGCATTCCTGCTGTACACCACCTTTCTAGGTCAAACTCTGAATCTTCATAGATCATTTCTCTGCAAAGTCTGAATAGACGTGCAGTCCTGGCAAGAACTGTTGTATTGACTAACATCTGCTGCCATTACTCAAAAAACATTTCCTGCTGAAATGAATCTGGTGTGAGTCTGAACATGTGAAAACACAAATAAGGGTATGCAGATATATCACAGGTATCCATAACCTCCATGTATAGGTATGTGTGTGTTATACCTATACACTAGGTTTGTAATATTGCTTTTCTGAATTTAACAACGTGCACTTGAATGCTCTTCCTTCTTAACAAAAAAGTGCCAATGTGCAGTACTAAGGGGCGTTTTGGTACGTTTGCGCAGAGCTGTGTGTTCTTAGGAAGCAGTAGTCATTTAGGAAAGACTTGTCCGATGTGAGTAGGTACATCCCAGGGGCACTGCCGTATGCCAACACACCGTCCGGATTTTAATAGTAGAGAAGGGGGATGTTAGGTCTCTCTGAATTACGGAAGAAGCTGCTGCGTAAAATGTGCTATCACAGCCTGACACATTCCGCAGCTCCGGCCATGAGAGAGGCCAGCAAAAGCTGAGCTCYGCATAGCTGACCAGAGGTCCTCCTGCCTTGCCCCCTGGTCCCCGATGTGGAAAAGGGCAGTTAAATTTAGCATAATACAACAGGTTATTTTCCATTATCAGCTATCTATTCATAAATGAACTCACCAATATAGAATGAACTCTCAGTATTCAATGGGGTTTCTTTTTTATAGTCTATAGATTTTATGGTCTACTTTGTATTTCTAAGTGGGCTTTTTCTGGTACTAAAAAGGATCTGAACCATTTTCTTCATGTAAAATCAATAGCAGACATGGATTCCAAGTCTCTCTCTTAAATATCTAAGCATCAACAAATAATTTCACTACTCTCATTTCTGCAGATATTGCTCTCAACACAGATTAAAATAAAAACAATTTAAGCTGCTTAGTGAAGTTAATATAATAATTAACTTTTAGAACAATTAGTTAGAAAAATAAAGCTTTTAGCTCATTATTTTTCATAGGATCTTTAACGAGTTTTAAGCTAAAATACAGTGCTTATATTTAATCTCCTTTACACCACAGGTACATTGTTGAGATATTCTAACCAAGTGTGTTTAAGACACCCAGCCTTATCAGAATAATGCTTTCAAACGTATTGTACAAAACAGTAACTCTTAACTCGCAGTGCTTCTGCCAGTGTTAACACCCCCAAATTTCTGAAAGTGAAAGCACATTGCATGCCGAACAAGGGCCTTAATGCTGTCACCATAGAGATGACACTTCGCAACCCTTATTTATGTCTCCTTGATTACACCAAACAAACGCACTCTCTTTATAGACAAACGTTTTTGGTTTCTTGAGGATAATTTCTCTAGATGATGTTTTAAATAATGTCTTTATAGAGACATAAATATTATTTTGTAGTACCGTGAATTCTTCAGATAGAAGAAAGACAACAATCAGTTTGAATAAATGGGAAAGAAATTCCTTAGTTAAAATGACAAACAGACAGAACAGACACTCTCTTTGTCTCCAAGGAAAAGCATGAAAGAACCTGTTATTTGTATTTGGCCAATGAACTTGAAAACACAGGGCAGAAAATATTTTGGGTAAACCAAAACAAAAATATTTTTCTAGGATTGGAAAACCAAACCCACTTATTTTTCCTTTAAAAAAAAAAAAAAAAAAAAAAAAAAAAAAAGACATTTTGAAACTGTTTTTACAACATTCTTCTTTTTTTCCCAGTGGAAACTTTTGCAAAATTGAGCTCAAATTCATAAATATCGTTAGCTGCTTTTCAGTAAATAAAATAATTGCAAAAATAACCACCCAGCTCTATTTCATAATAGCTAGAGAGTRAAAATCAATGCAGTGCAGAAGGGCTACACAATTCCATACACTAGCTGCCTTTCATGCTACGCAATCTTATGGCAATAAGTCCTTGCCCCCACCCCCCATTGAGCAATCGCTGCAAGGAAGCARTTTCTCTGAGCAGTGAAGTACCATGCACACTCATAGTTCTGCATAAGCGCTTGCTAAGAGCAAGGACAATTACACATAATAGCAAAAGTCATCCTTTATTTTAATACGAGAAGGGACTTCAGCACAAAGTTCATATCTCTGGACTGAGCATATTTAAGCCTGACCATGTCAGTGTGGGACGCCTCTGCCGGTCAGCAACGCGTGTGGAGTTTGGTTTGCTGTGTGTAACTGCAGTTGGCTTCCCCAGCCTTGCTCCTGACAAACCCCACACTAGACCCAAGGAGCAGCATTCCCTAAGTCACTGATCAAAACAGTTGCTTTGCCTCTTTTTTCTGACTTTTACTCTGGTTTATTCTTTCTTAATTGTGCTTGTTTCCATGACTCATAAAAACAAAAGGCTCATAGGCTCATAAAAACAAAACCCCTTGAAATACCAGTTTGATTAAACTTATATCAAATGATAACAATCTAAATGCTTCTGCAGTGATCAGCCCTCTCCTAACACAGAAAGCTTTGCACTGTGACCCATGGGCCGAATCCAACCCAGAGGACAACTCCACCTGCCCTGCCACCCCTAATGGCCACGGTGCGGGGAGAGGGACTGAAGGCAGATCATCTGCTCTTCCCAAATACTGCCTGTATTTGGAGCAAGGAGCTGCTGGTTCAGCTGACAGACCCTCGGCATCAACACTGCTACGTGCCAATCACCACGATGTCTGGGCTACATATGCTTAATAGCCACTGATTTCAGAAGCTGATTACCTAATTGCTCTGTCATGTCAGCTTTGACCTCATGCTTGGCCCAAATCCCCCGGTCCTCGATGTTGCTTGCACTTTCTAGAAATAGCCAGGCTGCCTCTCCAGACAAGGAAAAGCAAGCGCRGGGTAGGTGGTGTCAGGGACTTGTGCTTTTGACCCTGAAGGCAACATGGATTCAACTGATTTGAGGCACTTGACTCTCTGAACTTGGGCCTGAACACACACAGCTGGTACAGAGGGGGTAGGTACGGCCGGTGGAGCTCTGTTTCTCAAGCTGTAGCAGGCAAAAGTGACCTGGGAGCTTAAACCTCCCCAAAGCGGGAATCATCTCCCTTTTGTGCAAAAGGTACAGTGGAGTCAAACCTAATTAAAGTTTTTAAGAGTAATTTGCTGCTGCTCCTTTTGCTAGAGTTTGTACACTGAACTGCTCACGTCTGCCAGAGAAAACCACAGAACAACTTCGGTTTATCTCCTCTGACATCTCTGAGAAACAGAGCTGCTATATGTTCCCCTTATCTCTCAGCGTTCCTTATCAGGGAAAAAAACAACCCCCAAAAAATGTAGCTCCCAGTGACTGCTGTGATGGATGTGCCCATGCAGGCTGCCTTGCTGTCCCCCAGGACGTCAGCCAAGACAGCTCGGGGGGCTGCTGCGGGGGAGCCGCCTGCAGCCTGCCCCGGCCCAGCCTGCAGCACCCGGGGCAGGAAGGAGGGTCTGCGTTCCCCTCTGCGCTGTGGGTTGCTGTGACAGCCACAGGAGTGCTGGCAAGTCCCGCTCCACCTGAGCAAAGGGGATAAATCTGTGCTCCTGAGTCCAAGCACCAGTGCCTACCCAGCTGCCTCCTCGTAATGTCTCTAACTGGGCTGCGACACCCCGCGCAAGGGAAATGCAATTTTCCCTCGGAGCAGTTGTTCCTGATGCTCAGACTCACTAGTACTGCAACTGTGGCACTGGTTCACACGTAAAATGGGATATCTTTTCAGCCTTTGGTTGGGAACAGGAATGCTTATTTTTTCAAGCGCATGTCTAAATTCTTCAGCAGTTGAAGGAGGCCACCAGACAGACACAATTGTTTTAGTACAGTCCTAACGAAAACAAAGAGAAAGAGGAGAACAGGGTAGCGAGGATGAAGGGAAGGACAGTTGTGAGTGGGGAGACAAACTGGGGGACATAGGCCAGTTCAAAGCCTTTGTCCGGCTACTGGTCTAAGTACAGTTTGGGCAAATCATGAGCTACAACTTCAACACTACTTGAATTCTGTGGGTTAAGAAAAAAGAAATTGCCTAAGCAATTGTCACTGCTCTGTCTATGTCTGACATTTTTACTGTTCGATTGCACAGGACCTGAACAATTACACCAAGCAAATAAGACCAAGAAGCAGAGAAGTCAGGGAGGACAATTAAGCCACCCTGTTTTGTTGAGCTTCGGAGGAGCTCTGATTCAGCTGTTTGTACCAATTCTTTTCCCAACATATGGTCCAAGTCCTGCCCGCAGATAAGCATGACAGGAATTCAAATAAAGACTACTCGGGGCGTAGGTGTTGCTGACAAACACATACGCTGCGCTGTGTTGCTTCTCTCCCGAAGATAAATGTAATACACGTGGTTATCTCATTCAAGCAAGTTAAGTTTAAAAACCAGCTTCTTGCTGAAGATTGAACCTTGACTTACTTACAGTGGTATTTGCTATCCTGGCTGTATTTGTGTCCTGTGATCTGAGAGGTACAGTCTGTCATGGACTTTGGGTTTTATCCCGTTTCTGTTTTCCATTTGTGACCTTTAGATGCATTTTAAATAATCCCTTACCTTTCCAACAATTCTTCCTCTGCTTAAAAAATCTGCAGAAAGGCATCTCTCTAAGTGACACTTTATTACCACTTTAGATAATTCTTTTCAAAATTTTAAAGGAGTCAAACAGCTGCCAAGCTCACTGTCTCCGCAACCCTTGCACAATGTGGAAGCAAGTAACGAGTGTTATTTTTCACATCCTCTAGTTTCATTGTCATATCACCACCTAAATCTTCCAGATGGAAATGGACCTAGTCTTCCTTCCCAGTACTATTGGAGAGGGGGACATATACCATAAGGTTAACATTGTACCATGTTTTGTTTCTGTTTCTCTTTGACAGAGAGGACCAATTCAACAGGCTGCTGAAGATAAAGCAACACATCGGTACCAAAGTCCATGGTAACCACTTATTAATTTTTCAAAATTTGCTCTAATCACTGCCCTATGAGGACATTCTCTGAGAATTCCTGGAATAGGCAAATTATTGGCATAGTTGACTTTGAAGCTCAACAAATCTAACGAAAGCCTACCACTGGCACCCACTGCTGCAGAAAACCATTGAGAATAGAGTATTTAGCTGATATTTTGTCATAAATCGATAGAAGTATTCCAGAGCTAAACTACAATACATTTCAAGCAGCTAGAAGAGCACTCTGGGGAATATTTAATCCCCTTTGAAGAGAGAGCCCTGTTTCACAGAACCCCATTTAGTTTTTAGTGAGAATTAATTTTTCCAGTTACTTTGATTAATGCATCTTGAAAGAAATCTCAGGTTTATAAAGCAATAATTAGCAATAATCATCTTCAGCTGTGAATGTGCTACAGAAATTGGAGAGTGACAGTAGAAAAAACCTTATGAGACTGGCAGAGCTCTTCCAGCAAAACCATACATGTGAGAAGAACTTACACCATGCCAGCAATATGTAAGACCTTAAGAGGTTCACCACGACCAGGAGCTTTGACTGCTGAGGCATTCATAATGGAGACCTAGGTAAAACACGGAATGGTGAAAAGGGCTAAGGGCATTTATGGAGAAGGACCGCTCAAGGAGTTTTGTTGTACCTCCTCTCCTTCCCTCAAGAATAACCCACTGGGAAATACAGTCTATTAATGAGTGCAAGACAATGATCTCCACTGGAAAATGGGGAATGCCTAAATTCCCTAGAACTTGCCCAGGAAGCAGCAGGTGATGACTGAAGTGCATTCACAGTCACAGCGGGTCTCCAAACGTGCCCACCTGCTCCCAGGGCCGCAGAAACATGTCCTGCCCCTGCTCGGCAGACGTAACTGCATCTCTGCATTGCCTCAGATGCGCCGAGCGGCACAGTGCTGCGGGAGGCCAAGGTCACCCAGACAGACCCACAGACACGGCTCTGCTCAGCCTCTTCCTCCCTCCCCTTTGCTCTCACCCGTGTACGCTGCAAACAGGAGCTGCTGCCCTCAGGACGCTGCTTCCCTGCACAGTGCCCCATAGTACAAGGAGCTCTCATAGCGTATTAGGTGGTTTCTTTTTTTCCCTTGCCTGTTTGTACAACCTGGAGCAGCAGCGGTGCTGCCACAGCGGCCAGGGGCCCAAGCGGGTGCGATAGATACACCCAGGAAACGCCTGAGCAGCTCCTCCAAGCTGAACTCCATGTCACTGGTAGTAGCAGCAGTACTGGGAACAGATGGGCCAGCTGGTCTTCAAAAGCTATAATCACTCTCTAAACTATGGCACGGGTATGCTTCCTAGTGTGCCGGGAGTAGGAAGTCATTATCAACTTACTGCTTATTTTGGTTATTACAGTAGCGTGTTGTTGAGACTCTTGTAGCCTGGTGACAAGCTACAACATAAAAATCGCTTCCACAAAATCTGTGATCCCATGGTGTCTTCAGTCCATCGCTGGGAGGCAGCCAGCGCCGTCAGGCAGCATTGCAGCTTTGTCATTTTTGTAAAGCATTCATAAGACATGCACCTTATTAAGCACTTGGAAAGTAATCTTAGTTTAAATTGATTGTTGAACAAAGAAGCAGCAATTTGCTGTTGGGGAATGTTTTATTTGCTTTTCACCATAGGAAGGTGGATAGGAAAACAAAGTCACCCAAGTTGGAACTAAATAAATTACATGCATTCAATTAGCTAATGGAGTGTCTCACAAAAGGTTGCACTATCAGAAAATTAAATTAGTTCTTCCTAATAAGCTGAGATTCTTTAAGTCATTAACACCTTTTTTTTTAGAAACTGGCTGTAATATTCAGGGGATTATTTCTCACCATAGGCTTTTTGCTTTCCCTGCCATACCTTTCAGTCCTGATTCTCTTCAGTCTTATAATCAGTGCTAATTTCTGAAAAGCATTTCTAAGCTAAATAACTTTGGTGCAATTCATGAGTACAAGGAACATATTTCAGATTTTTCTAACAGAACATGGTGTTCTCAGAGATCATTTTCATGAGCTATTGTATGATTTAGTACCACTGGTTACAAAAAGACTCGACTCAAGCATGTTCACGGGTGGCTTCTTATGCCTTTTTACAGCAAAACAACTGAAAATGGAAGATGGAAGTATTTTGAATTTGCGGTCCTGCCCTTGCAATGTTATTCTGGATGAGCTCCATCCAACTTACATTAGGTTAATTAACAGCAGTGTGGGGTTTGCTGGGGACAGCTACAGAGGGGCCAGACGTACCTCCTTGGTGCACTACCACAGTGGTGTGCTCTGCGTGGTGTGGTGGCAGAGACTTCCCATTCCCTTCGCGCCGTCCCGGTTGGGATGCTGCAGGGTCTGTGGTTAGGAAATGCAGTGCACAATCAGTCACGTCTTTATAACTCCATCTGGTCCTTGCTGAAGAGACAGGGGGGAGAAGGGACGAGGAGATTTCCTGCGAGTACCTACCGATTCAGTACACGCATTTTCAGAGCGTGCTCCTTCCTCTTTGCAAGCATATCTGATGTCACCCAAATCACGACGTGGCGGGTCCAAGGTGCCCCCCAGCCAAGCTAGAGAGGAGGCTGGAGGAAGGAGTGGTGCTCGGCGCTGCCTCTCGTTCTTGGTGGAGAGGAATCGATCTGTCCCATGGAAAAACCCAAAGTCTGCATTAAAGGTAGCTCGACAGCAGGAAGCACAGGCAAAGGTCCTGGGCAGGGGGGTCAGGGTTGAAAAAGAGCTAGCTAGGGACATAAAGGCACTTTTCACCAAGAGCGTTTCTTTCCCAGGCAAGCAAAACAGTCAGGTACATATGGAGATCCATTATCTTGATATTCACATGCTTAAAATCGAGCATTTTGCTGGATGAGATCTGGCATGCCCTTATGTAAGCAAATTATTTTTATCTGCTTCTAGCCTAATAGAGACTTGAATATTTTGAGAACTCATAGGTCTCATTGCTATGGAAACTAACTCTGTATCTTTAGGTCAGTCTTGCTATCTCGGATTTGCAGAGTCCGCATCTAATCTTTAAAAAAAAAAAAAAAAGAAAGAAAAAGAAGAAAAAAGCCTAGCTGTATTTGCTGTTTCAGTCCCACTCCCCACTACCCTTTGTCTCACTTCTGTAGCCAAAAGCGGAGTCCAACAGCCTTTACAGGGAAGAAAGGTTGTGATAACAGCAGTCCAATGCCAGGTTACTGGTTTCAATGCCAACGAGAAGTGAGGGGATTTACGCTGATAGTACGGACAATTGACATAGGAGCATCAGCAGGCAAACTGATCTCATCCAGGGGTAGACATGCCCGTAGAGAAACCTGGCTTCATACAATTGTGCTCTCCTCGTTTCTCTCTTGCTTGGGTGAGCAAGCCAAAATGCTCACCGATGCTCACATGCTCTTTTCCAATCCATAGCTTGATAGTGGGAGGATTTACCACGACATGAATAAGGAGAACTTCTGCCACAGGAGTGATTGAGCTGGTACCATCTCAGTAAAACAGATTGGCCCCATCTTGTGCCAGGACATCTGTCTTATTGCAAAATTTGGGGGTTTCCCTCTCGCTCCCAACCTTTCTCCTTCTGCACAACTTCAGCTACCCTCATCTTACAGTTTACCCAAACGTGGACCAATGACATTCCCGGGATGATACAAGAGAGGTAAACATCCCTATAGGGAAACTGGTACTTGACACACCTTGGTTTAGTTATAGCACTGATGGAGCTATAAGGTGCTTGCATTTCTTTGGTTTGCTTTTTCTCAGTCACTTTGTATATTGGGGGAGAAAAATTTGACTTTTTCAGAGGTAGTTCAAGGACCAATATATGTCTGTATTTCATGGCCTCCAAAGACTTTTCTGCATAATTCAAAGTCACAGAGAATTCGCATCCAGAACTTTTTAAAGTTGCTGGAATTTTACTGCTCTAGTAACAGAAAAGATTTTTCTTTGGTTTTCTTATTCTAACAAAAAAGTTGGCTCTTCACCAATAGAAAGGAAGGTTGTTTTCACAGAAAAAAAAGGATTATTTCAGTTGTGATATGCCCACACTTTTGCTGAGAAGTGGGATGTATTGTAAATTCTGCTGTAAAATAAATTCCTTTTTTGGCAAAAATGGTAAATCTACCAAGAAGGCAGTGCTTGTCAGGAAAAATGAAGTATTTTTCTCCAAACTGCAAACACATATACCTGCTTAATACATTACTTCCTATTTTAGCACATATAATCTATATACCTTAGTACAGGACAAATGTGCCTTGTCTGGGTGGCCTCAGCATCCGTGGCTATAGGGCGAGGTCTGTCCACGTTCTTCTTTGCCATTGTTTGCTATTCTCAGTTTTAAGTCATCTATTGATTTTCTTTCCCCTTTGGAGAACGAGGCTAATCTCTTCTATTGGCTCAAAGATGTTTGGGGATTTTTTTTTCCCAGAAAATTAAGCTTGTATTCCTATTAAACTGGTGCAGCTCCTTTTTCTGAATTTTTCCCCCAGTATGAGTGAAATCACTATCTATCTCACCATGCTCCCTTTTTATCCAAGCTAAATATTAAATATATAAGATCATAGGCAAGCACTCAAACTTTCGGAGAATCAGGATTATGCAGTGGTGGAAAACGAGAAGAAAGCATTTTTTAAAGGTTGAAGGGAATTCAGCTTCAATAGACAGGGAAAATCCCACAAGTTTAATTCTTGTAATGGATGGCAGTGACACACGCTCTGCTTTCTGGGATGAGTATTATTCCATAAAGGAATGCAACATGAACCAGTAGTTAAACTAGGACAGATGTTGCTGGAAATATTTTAAAGATGTTTACTTTATATTATTAGTGATCAAATATGCAATGTTCTTGGGTATGTCATCCTCAGGACTTCCCACAAGACATAATATTTTCCTTGTTGGAAAAAGCAAATAACTAAGTTGTAGGCAGCTTTTAGTAACTGAGATATTTTGGACTGGTGATGTAGCTGCTTAAATATCCACCAGCACCACCATCCCCCAGCCCAACCGCTTCCTTGGGCTTGCTCCCCTTATTCCCTCCATACCTTAAAAATACTTCCCCCATCTCCCAGTCACCCTCTCCCAGCCCAGCACTGGTACTTTCCCCGGTAGGTTTCCAGTGAGGAACTTCCACCCTCACCTCCCTGGAGCAAGCTGTCCCTTCCTCCCGCGGCCACCACCCAGAATAACCTCTCTCTTCCTGTCATTTACTGGGTGAACTTCTCTGGGCTTGACTTAAGAAGTGAAAGGGGATTTTTCTGACTGGGATGTGAAACCGGCAAGTGTGGCATTTTCCTTCACAAAGCTCACAACGGTTTCAGCTATTGCAGTAAAACCGCTGCAATCTTGTCTGAGGACATGCTTGTAGTGATTTAAAAAAGAATATTAAAAAATCACTGCAGTTAATATGCTCCTGTGAAGTCAAAGCTGATTTAAGACTGCCTACACTCAAAGTTGCGTTAATATAATCCCCTTTAACTAATCAGGTGTGAGCTGTGTGTGGAATGTACCCAAATCCTCTGTTATAGATGAAAAAAGACTGATCAGCTGCAAAGAAAGGGAGGTATGAACTCTGCCTTCTTTTTTTTCTCTCTCTCGAGCCTCCCACTCCTTCAGAACCAAAGCAAACCCTATCGCACTAAAGCAGAGACAGCACAGAAKAGAAAACATTTCTTCATGATCTCCTTACTGCTTCCGCCTGCTGCCCGCCCTGTCCTTCATCACCTGCCTGACACAAGCATCCTTCCGGTTGCCCCCAGCAGTCTGTGGCTTCCATACCCTCCCTCCCCACTTCCCCTGAATGACTGCAGCCACGACACCCCGGGAGGCTGGATCAAATGGCCTTTTTCTTTTTTAAGGAATAATGAGCCATTTCACATTCTCGAAGCCAAAAAAGCAACACTGTTCTCTTCCCCGCTTCATCCTTGTTATGCATCCCCATGTTGTTGAACTCCTCTTTGGTTTCTTAGCTTCCACCTACCCTCCTTTTTCGGTTCCCTGCCCATTGCTCAATCACCCCCAGCTGCTGGGGCACYGGGGCCGGTGTCGTGGAGCGGAGGGGGTGCGCGGTGGGAGGTCACCGCGCGGGGCTGCGGCTGCAGGGAGGGGAAGGTCACGGGCCGTGGCTGGGCCTCGTGCTCCAAGTTTGCCGTACCAGGGGGTTACCCTCCGCTACAGCAACAGGTTTTGTCCCCTCGGTTCCTCAGCCTCCTTCCTCTTTTTCCTCCCACTTTTGGTCTGCCTTCCCACACTAAGCATGAAACTGGAGTAGCCAGAAAGACAACTGCTGCCATTTTCCAACTACCTCTCCTACACATCCATCTTTTATGGGGATCGAATATTTTTGCCTTATTGTGAAGTTTTTTGGCCCGTCAGAGGTGGCCGGTGAGGGAGGCTTGCTTGTAGAAGAGCTGAAGCTCTATGCTGAGGTGGAAAGGCAAAATATTGGGGAGAGATCTGTGTACTGGCCAAACAGCAAGCCTTCCTCAGGTATCTACTTTTTAAATGCTCATCTGCTAAATATGTTGCTTTTACATCATTTACAGAATGTTTCCCTGCCCTGAGGCCTTTTCTATATATGTTTGCTATGGTATAGTCATATATTATTTTTCTCATCACCTGAGGGCACAGAAATTGATACAGCTCTTACACCACTGCAACCCATTGACTTCAGGGGAATTACTTCCCATTAGAGCAAGCGAAATCAGAATGAATAAATACACCCTTTCTCTGCTATTCACTGTTAATGCTGTAAAGCCCACTGGAGTAGTCAGAGAAAGCCGGAGATCGACTCTCGCTTTACTCTTGTTCAGTGCTGTTCCTGAGTGTATGACAGGATAAACTACTTGTTCATGTACACCTACAGAGCGAGGTAAGAAGATAAACTCTTACACGTATACCACTTTCTGTCTCAGATCTCACTGGCACGTAGGTCAACACCTGCCTGTCTTGCCGTGCAGTAGACCAGCTGTGGCAAACAGGCTGCGGGACGGGTAGTGCAGGGCATCCTCTTTCTCACTGAGAACCAGAACTGCTCTGACAGAGCAGATAAGAGCCAGTGACAGAATAATTATCTGCTATCTATTTTAACTATCAATTTGGAAATCCTTTTTTTATTTTCTCCAGCTCTTTCTGTTGGGAATCAAAGCACTCCAGCCATTCAGTCACCCAGAGAGGGCTTTCATCCTCATCTTATAAATAGGAAAACCCTGAGACCCAGAGATCTTAAGTTATTTGTCCTTGGCCATAGATGTGGTGGAGGCAGAAATAGTTCCCAGTTCCAGCTTGCCACTTGAATACATTTAACCACAAGACCATCCTTCTTCTTCATTACTCCTTAGTGTTTAATTTAGATGCAAACATAAGAAGGCAACAAAACAGAAGAAAGAAAACCTCAGGCCCAGATCCACCGTGAGTCAGACACACAAAGATGCCAAACTGCATCCAGCCATCACATGGTTGCTGTAGGGAATGCTGGCAGCTGCCTTCCTATGCAGAGGTCAGTTACGATTGCATACCATGGAGATACTCCCCGGATGGGCTGCGAGTTATTCTGGACGAGGAAGAGAAAGACCTATCAAAGCCAGACACGTTCTGGAGGCATCCTCATAAACAGACCCAGGAACCACCAACCCAAGCTATGTCCTAAGTGGATCTCAAGTCACAAACGCCTTGGGGAGCCTCTACTGGGTCTGTCTGGCCTTCAGTTTCGCTCCACGTGTATTAATAGAATAGTCCATCCTGATTTTTTAATCCAGAAGTTCCTAATGACAGTCTTTCTCTTCCCAATGTTAATGCATTCTTCCTGGTATCTTCCTTTGAGACAAAAAGGAATAATGAATACCTCAATAATTAACATCTTACAGTTCTTTGTAATGAAGAGGTCATGTACTTTCTCAGCAGCTTCTATCTCTGTGGATGCAACCAAGGCTAGTGATAAGGCTATGGTGGTATTCTTCTGAGCTTTGCCTATGTACTTAGCTATACCTATTGAAGTGAGCAGCAGCAAAATGGTTCAAAACATGGACGTGTTCAGAGATGAAGGCGGTAGTTCCAGCTCATAGCTGTACACAGTGTTGTTCCCAACAGAGGAGTGAGTTAGTTTTCCTACCTTCACGCTGTCAGCTGCACACTGATTCAAATCTTGAAGGTTTCCTTTACGTACAATACCTAGAATATATTTTTGTTTTAAGCAACGAACTACAAAAATTATTTTCTTGTCTGTGCCCTCTGCTGATACATTCTCAGCGATGAACATATCTTCCATTTTTCTCTAAAATAAATAGATTTCCTCTACCCTTCTCACTCCCCTCCTCCAAGTTAGAAATGTCAGGAATTACAATTGCTGATGCTGTGCTTGCTGCGGGACTACTGAGAAGTGGGGCTTTGGTATAAGCAGAAATTTGACCTGCCGTTTTCTCAGCCTTCAGTGAGGGAAAGAGGATGTTGTCTCTTGCATAAAGGGGTTTCACAAAGAACTCACATAACCTGTTCTCAGCCACTGCTGGTTTATAGTTTGAGTTAAAATTGCAAGCAAATGAGTAAGGATTTACTTGGCTTGACTAAATACTTCTACTTTAAAAAAAAACATGAAAACATTGCAGCTCAAGTTTCTCTCATTTCTCATGTCACTAACTCATGACTTCAGGCTACCCGGTAGCAAAACTGTGGAATTTGAGATCTAATATTTGCAGCAACTGATTTGCGCAGGCTACAACAAATCCTTTTGCAGATTTGCAGAGGAGAATAAAGAATCAAAACCAGCTCAGTCCCTTTGGTCCCACTGTAGTTTTCACTGTTGCAAAAGGCAGTTGAATTTCATATAATCACAACAGCAAGCAGCTATAACAGAATACATTAAAAACACATTTATTCAATAAAAGAATGCCATTTCACAAAAGGTCATGCTTTCAGTTTTGAGGAGGCTGCTAGTCACAAGCAAAATGCCAATATGTCATATCACAAAGCATTGACTTGTCTATTCCCTAGCTGCCTTAGCTACAAAAATGAGACAAACAGTATTTACCTACCTTCTCAGATGCTGAAATATTTGGTCATAAATTAAAAATACATACTACTGAATATTTAAAATGAGGCACACGTGAAATAAGACATACAGTTCCATAAAGTGGAAAACATATGGGAAATGCACTGTTAAGAGTCTCACCGGGAAAAACAATAATCTTGGAAAAAACGGTAACTATCGGTTTTAGCAGTTCACCTAATTGTGCACGACATTCCACAGAATTTATTTAGAAGACAGTTACTTGATACTAAACTTTAAATATTTAAGATAAACTGCCATTTCAGGGAGTTTCTCCTCTCCACGGCCATAGCAGTCTGTTTCTAGCGATGGTGTAAAGGACACTGCCATGGATATCCACCACTTCCGCATTATCTTATCCATAGCTCTAAAGTGCTATTTCCTATCATTTTAGCCTGCATCCTGTGAAGTTTCCAACGTCTTTGAAAGGTGATTTTTATGCTAGAAGAAAATTCACTTTTAACCGAGGGGTAAATTTATTGCATCATTTAATCTGCAACCTCCTCTTGAATAGAAGAGCCTAGCTCTTTGTCCATTTGTCTCTTGGGCACTTAGTTAATGAAGGAGGAGAATTTTGCTGATTGTATTGGCTAAATTTTTGTCTTTTTAAAATGTTGTCCAAGCAAAAAGATGAATACTCATCAGTCCAGATAGATGGGGAGAAATATAGTACTGCCTATGATGTTTATTCTTCTGTTTTTTTGTCCTAAGTGATATTTTAAAGTAAGTCAGGTTTCTGTATGTCAAGTATTAGAGGCAGCAGCACCTGTAATTATGATTCCTTTTTAAGGAACTACTTTTTGGTGATTCATATCTTTTGCAAAGAAACCATTCCATTAAAATGGCTGATGGTGGATGGGCAGTCTCATTTTTTAAAAGATTCAGCTATAATGGATCACCTTTATCTCAGAATTTGGGGAATGGAAAAGTACATTGCTTTCCCCTTATTATAAAAAACAAGTAAAAGGAATGGGTTTTGTTAGCTCTCGCACCTAGCAACTCCAGAAAGGACACTTGAAATTCCTTGAGTTTGCTGTCATGACAAGATTGTGATTTTCAGTTTCCACCTGACCAAGTCCTACAGCTTGGGGCAAGCAGTTCATCACTCTCAGAAGCAATCTATAAGAATTTGCCACCTAAGTTCAGTGAATATCCCCAGTACCGCATGCGCTCCATGTCCTTTGAACAGGGAAAAGACAGAACAGGTCTAAAGGGGAGAAGGTATGAAAATAACGTGAAGTGAGAGAAGGTGGCTGTGAAGATGGAAAAAGATGAGAGCAGAAGAGCCCAAAACCAACAGCAGGAGCAGAGGATGGGGGAAAAGGCTGGAAGCCAGGAGGAGACAAAGGCAGAAGCTGGAGAGGTAGAGGTGGGAACCGAAGAGGTCTTTAGTCAGTCCTCTCTCACACTTTGTTTCAGAATTTGACAATGAACAGACAGCTCTTGAGCCTCAACATACCTCTGCTGTCTAGCAAACAGCTACAAAACCCAATGGGGAAAAACATGCCTTCTCATTCCCCTCATGTCCTACCTTTAAATGTTGCCTTCTGCAACCTTAATTTTATTTTAATTTCTTTTTTTCAATGTAATAAAAAATCCCTACTGTAGCAGCATTAAAAGACAATCAGATTTGACTGTTGGGCAAAGCACAGGAAAAATGCAAATGATCAACGAAGAGTTGACAACCTAGAAATTCTGGTCTCCTTACAGAGTAACTACTGTGTGGATATAAATTCTTCCTCCTATCAGTTACATACATGCCTATGTACATCTTAAACATCAATTATCCATGCAACTTAGAAACAAAAAAAAATCATAATTGATGCTCTCTTAGTCAAGGCAAGTTTTGAGAGAAAATTAGTGCTCTAAATGGCAAAATATTCAAATAAAAGCACTGATTATAACTCTGTTATTGATATGAGCTTTTAAATGGCATATGACACATCCAGATTGGCTCAGTAAGAAAACAGGTTTAGGGTTGGATAGTAGCTGAGATTTTTTTGTTGGTTTTATGGCTAGGGATAGCCAGATGGATAAGGATTTTATTATAGATATTGGCAAGTTAATGCTGCTGAAAGCCTGACACATGACGCGTTGACTCAAAGTTGGAACATCAGATTTTCATCAACATTAAATTCAAGCAATTTTTCTGAAACTGCAGCCTGGATGTGCCACCACAGTTTGTGTATTACCTACCTCAAAAGAAGAGAAACCACAAACATCGGGAATTTTTCTGTCTGAAGTGAAAAAGATGAGCGAAGAGCATTCACCACAAGAGAAGAGCTAGAATTCTTGAAAACTTGTGCGTGCAAACACATATGCTAAGCTCTGCTCACCCGCACACCCCGCTCGCAGGCAGGTCACAGAGCACACTGCCCTCTTCACATCATCCRGCCTGGAACACTGGATTTCACCATCGGTCTTCTTCTGCCTTCCAGTCCAGCCTCCAGACTGGGGAGAAGCACTCCAGTAATCCCCGAACCTTGTACTGTAGATGAACCCCTAATACATGTGTGATTTGTTGAAAATACATGCATCATATTCATCAGTTAAATCCCTGATTTCCTAATCCAGGTATGAAAACGGTGTTGGCTTGGAATGCCTGAACCAAAGCAATCCGGCTGGACTTGAGTAGTCTCCAAAGGAGTCACCCGTGGGTGACATTTATCTTTGTTTCTTCATTCGTGGCGTAAACAAAGGGAGTCATTTACATTCCTGAAAGATCTTGTCTCAGCAGTTTCCCTTTTGAGACCGTACAGTAAGGGAACGAACTAACTAATCTATTTATGGCCTTCAGATTCTACACCAGAAACTTTATAAGCATGGACAGATGCCTGCCGGGGAAAGCTGGTCATCTAATTTTAGATATGCCAAGATGAACAGGAGGAAAAAATATTATAGAGAGAATAGGGTTAGCAAAGAAAGAATTCTGGCCAGTAAAAGAACAGAGTAACTTGATCAGTGCACGTCCATGCAGCATGACATTTCGTTATTAACACTAAGGATAAAAAACTTTACTGTTAATATCAGTTGATCTGCAGCGATTAAACATCTCCCTGGAGTTTCTCCTCTCATCAGAACAGGAATTCTTCCTAAATTTGGCCCCTATCTCTTAGCCAGCCTCACATCAGACCTTCTCCAATAGTACAGATTTCAGTTGCAACAGTGGACACCAACTGTCTGAGTCACCACAGAAAGGTTACCTGAACTGAGCCAACTGCAGCAATCAGCAAGGGGGGGCTCAGAAAAATGAGCAGAAAGCTGCTGCATTTGAGCTATAGCAGAGGAGGTCAACGTTTTCCTGGCTAATCAGGGATTTGGGTCAGGAGACATTGGAAATAAGGTAGGTTTTGGATGCTGCTTCCACCGAAACGGGGATCTGCTTGGCTTGTGGTGCCTCCCAGCACTCAGCAGCCCAGCTGGAAGCCATAAGCAGCTATCAGCTTGGGGCTCATGACATCACTGTGGCACCGAGCACATTTTTCACATACTAAGACAGCACAGATACAGGCTGTTAGCCGAGGAAGTTTATTAAAGAGCCAAACTGCCAGCTGCAGATGCTTCATTTCTGCAGGTTAAGCTTTTTGTTTTGTTGGAGCGATCACAGTTTTCAGCTGCAAAGAGTTTACTAAAAAAAATCATTGACATTAACATCGGTTAAACTTGCGTGTCAGAACACCTAAAAACTAATTTTTGAACCGCATACAATGCCTTGCAACTCCTCTTTGGTTTTCTAAAAGGGCCGAGGTTTCTGGTTGTAAATTTTACTCACCAGTAACTCAACCGTGTTGTGAAACGTGCAGAAATCGCAGAAAGCAGTTTGATAAAGGCAGGCACGTATTTAACTTCAGCAAGGCCAGCCCCTGGGAATAACGCAGTTTTGTACCGCGGCGCAGGCAGTCTTGTGAAAGAGAAATGAATCAGCCACGTAATCTGCCCTGTAGCCTCATGGAAGCTGTGCTGAACCACAGGCTGAGGGGCCAGCTTTTCACCCTATTATACCTTTGGGAAAGAGGAATTACTATTGTTGAGGAATTTTGCAGTGTGCTAAGAGGTTTCACAATCCCAGGGCAGACGGAGATGGTGAAAGAGCCTCGATCAGTCAAGTTAAAGGACTAAATCATTGCTTCGGTCACGTGCCTCTGGCAGCCACCACCCGCTCGCCTGCAGTTGGGTTGCCTTTTTCTGTGCTAAGGGAGCACAGCGTTGCCAATGCAAGAGAGGAGGATTCATCGGGGGGCTCAGGCAGGGGAAACGAACACGCGCACCCTTACAACGGGCCACGCTGCTGGTAGCCCACRGTCTGGTTTTAGACCTGAGGGAGAAAGGCCAAGCCTAAGCCCRGAGCTCTGCTGCAGCCCTGCAGACGCGAAGACAACACGCAGGAGAAAACTGTATCCTGACGCAGAGGCTGTGGTTGGGCATCCACTCCTCGTGACAGCTGGTTTAGAAGAGTCCTGCCTTTTGATTTCAGAGCCTGTGAAGTCTTGCTCATGACCCCTAGAGTGAGAAATGCACAGAGAACTAGTCTTAAAGGTCTACTTAAGTCTACTCTCTGTTGACCAGGTAGAAGTCAGCTGCTCAGCAAAACAGACTTCTGCCGGGTTCTTTAGGTCCAAGCGATTTCTGAAGACGGCACGGTATCAGAGCTACACTAACAAAATGCTTTTAATTCAAAGCTTTAGCGTTTCCAAGTTCAGATGTGCAGCTGGTCACATTTACAGGTAATTTTAAATTGAATTTTTACTGCGCCAGGAAGCGTTGGGTGCCAGCAAGAGTGAAATACAGAAGGCAGCTTTATTTCTGTTGCTGGTTTTAAGGCAAGTTTTTAATAGCTTCCAGTTAGCTTGGGCAAAGAAAGCTAGCTGCAAAGTAAATTACAGAAACTTAAGATTTGCTACACTTAATGTATAACTGAAATAATACACTGCAAAAGGTACAAATAGCACTATAGTGGTCACAAGTCCTGAACTGGAGGGACACGTGACCAAAATAACTGAGGACAACTTACACTGAAGTACAAGTTTGAAAAACAATTTAAAAGTTGATATCGTTAATATAATTTTGTCTAAACTTCTAAACTAACAAGATGAGCAAGTCCTAGTTCCAGTGGGACTCCCATGTCCCGAACACAGCACAGCTTGAGTGGTTACTACTACTTTGGGGTTCCCTACTGATTTTTTTATAGGATGCCAGGTGTGGAGCCTCAATCTCACATCAGCAAAAAGCCTTGAAAGAGGAAGACAACATTTTCTTATTCTCTGTTGGCGGCATACAGCCACTTTTCCACGCACTAGCCAGGAGTTTAAAAAGAGATGTGGACTTTCGTCTTCTACCCAGTCCTGACTGTTAGGGTCTGATTTAAGACGTCTGAACTCTGGAGTGTGCTCTTAGCTATTAGGGCGTGATTTGACCTTGATTTCCGAGCAGCCACTGCTCAAAGCCTTTGCATTCTTCTTTGAATTGTTCCACCTCTTTATGGATTTTTCCAGCTGACCCTTTTGATCCTATTTGAAGAAGCTGAGTGGGGGCAGTTCATTGTGTGGAAGAATATTCAGCCTGAAGAACAACAGCTGTAGCTCCAGCAGAAGTTAGAAAAACTTTTATATGGTGCTGTCTTCCTTATAATTTCTACGAAGCTGCCTCCTGAGCACAAAATATGCTTAGCAGTTCATCTTAATTCTCTGATGACTTTGCCTTTCCCCAGCCAGCAGGACAACTGTTTTGCAGCTGCTGCTACTGCACCTAATTTATCAGCAGCTTGCTTTGCCGGTGCTTGGAGCACCGACAATCATGGTCATAACTCATGCAGAACCAGGACTCCACTCTTGAAGGAAACAAGAGCTACACGATGCCCTTCTACAGCTTTCACAGCTGTGGGAGATGCTCGGCTGGATTGCTGGGTCCTGCTCCCGCTGACGCCCACCGCCAGCCCCACGTCCCTGTCGATGCTCTGTAATGGTCAGGAAGCAGAGTCACAAACTGGAAACAGAATGAATATATTCTGCACTTTTCCAGGAGTTACTCCTCTTGTTAGAGTGTCATTAAGGTCAGAAATAATGACAGCTACCCTCACAGGGGGCTTTAGTGGTGAGGAAAGGAACAATTAGGATGTATTTCAATAGGTTACCTTAGACAGTCTCCGGTGGAATAACAATCAGGTCCGATATGACATACCATGAAGGGTAATAGGTCTGCAGAGTTGAGCTATTTGATGCCAATCTAGAGCTAGGCAAGCAATCTGAAACCAGCTTTTACGCTAGCCGCAGCTGGGGAAAAGGAGAATTGAATTGGCACCGGTCCCACAAAAGACGCCTTTTGGTATTATAGCTAGCTGTAGCTCTGTTACTTCACCAGTCCTTCAGGGTGCAGTTTTCATGTTACAGCTAAGCTGAAGTAATGGGCAGGTGATGCTGGAAAGGGGAGTCATGCTTCTCCCTCTCATCCTCAACACCTGGCTATGGATTCTCAAGGCATCAGTAGTAGCTCTCATCTGACCCCTACTGCAAGCAGGTAGGTAAGGGTAGATTTCCACCAGCAAACACAAGTGATCAGCAGTAGATCGGCTTAACTAATGCAAAACCCACTGCCCAGGATTCCCATTTCACCACTGCTTTAAGTGAACTACACTGAAAGGGGCAGACCTGTTGTCCTCTTCACCTGCTGCAGCCACTTCCCTTGCACTGGCAGTAGTACCCGCACACTCGGGTGATGAGCTCAGCGACCTAACCTCATCTGATGAGCACGAAGATCAAAATAATGTGCGTATTGGTTGGACGGGGCTCTGAGCAACCTGATCTAGTTGAAGATGTCCCTGCTCATTGCAGGGGGCGTTGGGCTAGACGACCTTTAAAGGTCCCTTCCGACCCAAACTATTCTATGATTCTATAAACAGTATTTGTTCCCATAGCAAGGGCCTAGCCTTCTCTTTCTCTTGCTGTCAAACCTTGCATTTCTTCCCCTTGGCATGCGGGAAAAACTCAGGCTCCAACTGGGTTCAGCATTTGCTGTCCTTCAGAAACCAGTGGTGCCTCTCAACCACTCATTTTTACAACAAGAGACACTACTTAATCTCAAGCAGCAGAAACAAATCATTTAATATCCTTTGTTTTGAGACACAGTTTGTATGTTTGTCTAATTATCCAAAAGGCACCTCATCCTTGAGGGGAACCACCAGCTCCAGCTACCCAGCAGCTGGCCAAAATCAGCCAGCTCCCCACCAACAACGGCCAGGATTGCCATGGCAATTTATCCCCTTACAGAATGACAGTCACATCTTGTCTGGTCATGGTTGCTTTTCATCTTCTGATTCCCACCACATGGATTAAAATAAGCAGCACCAAGACTGAATCAGGAACTCATAACAGACACTGGTACAGTCAAGTGGCATTTATGACCCATAATTTTACTTTTTTGCTCATTCTTCTTATATTTCCTCCTGCCCCTATCCTTTCACATAGTTTAAATCCATAACACTGGTTACAGTATTTCAGCTTGCATGCGTACTTCAGAGCAAAACCGCATTATATCACTATTTTCTATATTAAAATAGACAGATATAAAGATGCTGCATTGCCACAGCAGAACATTCATTACAGATACCTGCACACCAATGTGTAAATGCTAGCGCATAAGCTGTTTCTCTGAAGCAGTAAGTTAACATCTTGTACACTCCACATGCTTGCCTGTAACACCTTCCCACTGCCTCAAACAAGAAACTCACTCAGAGACAAGTTTGATCTTTCAATTCTGCCTTTATTTTTCTGAAAACTAGCACTTCTCTTGAGTGGTTACTGACTCCTGCTATTTCTCACTAAGTGTTGCTCAGCAGCTTGTCATGAGTTACTTTTCCCCACATCATTCATGCACCCCAAGCAAAAAATAAAAATGCATAAGAGCAAAGAAGCAGGTGTTTGGAAAACCAAAATACATTTCTTTGACAGCATCCATGTAGTAGATACTTTCAGCTAAACTATCCCTATAGGCACAATTGCAATTGTACACAATAAGCTTTCAAGGCAGTATATAAGAATGAGAGAACTCTTTTTCTCTTTTTTCTTTCCCAAAAGACAGATGTCTGGATGCCGGACACTGTGCCTCTGACTCTTTAAAGCAATTGCCAGGAAGGGAAAAGGGAGATGTATGCATCCCCCCACCCCAGCTTGGCCGGTAGGACTGTCCAATGACGAAGGCATTATTTTAGGACTCAGAAGATCAGGTACTAACCTTTGCCGCAGCCTCCCTGCATACCTTTGTCCAATCGCCTCATCCTTCTGTAATGAACGGCAGTAATTACCCRAATGCTGAGAAAACAAACAGGAGCTGCTTTTATGCTGAGCCACAGACAGAGGGTGAAAATTCCTGACCTGCCACCAGCCAAGCTTAATCAAGAATTAGGAATGGTTAATCAGTGCAGTTAGCTCAGCATGGTACTGAGATTAAGATGCGTTACAGAGTGACTAGAGACAGGTTTAGTGAATCCAGAGACAATCTCAGCATTGCTGTGTAGTACTATACTGCCAAGCTGTGCTATCAGGATGCTCTACGCTATACATCATTGCAGAGCACGTAAAACTGTGTTTAACTCGAGCAAGTCCTCCACACTGTGAAGTCCACAGTCACATTTCAACCTCGACTACAACGCAACCCAGCTCAGCGTCACAGCTCTGAGAAAAAGGGCAGTGGTGTGCATGTTGGCAGCCAACCGTCATCAAACTATTGGAAGCATTACAACGCAAAGCGTAGTCTGATGCTGCCAGAGACTTCACCCCAGACCGCTAACAAGCTCATCTGTGTGCAAAATTGTAGTTACACGCTTTTTAGAGTAGTCCCCTTTTGTTGAGGAAAGAGTGACACTTAGCGACACTCAGCAACCAGCAGCAAGATGACCTGCAGGTACAGTTTGCCGCTCAGGTTCACGGGGACAGCGATTTGTAGGGACCCCTGCTCCAAGTGCTTTGCCTCCCGGGATGGGACCACCCAGCTCTTAGCTCTCTGACCAGACCAAGGTTTGAAATCTCCTCAGAACAAATCGCAAAGTCCATACCAGCTTCCTCTGGGGCTGGCAGAGCAGTTGCTAGCCACAAAAATAGACATGCAGAAAAAGCTTCATGTATTTAGAAGAAAAGCAGAGAGTACTAATTTAAAAAGAAGCGAGGGGAGGAGGAGGCAAGTCAGCTTTCCTGTAAAGTGGAGTATGATCCCAGGGATGGACTAGTTAGATTAGGCCCTTAGAAGCACTGTAGTTTAAACATCACAAGCCTCAGGACAGAAGCCCTTTGAAGATGAAAACAGCATTCTTGAGTTACCAGCTTCCTCGTCTATCACGAACATAGGCACTCACATCTGGGAAGCCACCAGGTCTTCTTCAGAGCTTCTTTAATTCAAGCATGTAATAATGCTCAACTACTCTTCCAACCACTCCCACGGGCCAACAAATTACCTACGACACTCAGAATTTATTTAGCAACATTACAAATGGGCTTTGCATCTTTTGCTTTTGGTGTTTACCCACTGCTGAGCAACAGGAGAGGCTACTGCATTCTTGTGGGAAGAAAATGGCACATGGAAAACCAGAGGCGGCTGTCTACCTTCAGGGTGTAGCCATAGCTAGGTCTAACACAAATGGTTTAGATACCAGAGGCCTGACAAACTCACTTGAAACATTGGTGTCTTAAGTTATGTCCCCAGTTGTACTGTGCTGACATAGGTCAGTTCATTGCTCACTTTGGGAATCAYATCAGGTAGGCATGCAGAGGACCCTGCTCAACAAGCCTTCGGATTCAGTCACCCTTTCAAGTTAGGGACATCAAACCCCGCCAGGAGACAGCCAGAAGTGCAATTATGGTAAAGAGCGGGGCAAAGGAAAAAAAGCRAGCTCTCCCTCCGCGCTAACTCCATTTTGTTTTGTCTTCCCGCCAGGCAGCCTGCTCCCCATATTCTTGAACAACAAGGCCACCATGCAAGGGCCAGGCTGGCCTGGGACTTGGGCAGCTACGAAGGCTGTCTTCACCCACGCAGCAAATGGGCTGCAATGATTCGGGCATCCCAGGCACCTCAGCTTCCCAAATCAAAAGGTAAGGTATATTTTCTCTATTAGAAACAAACCTGAAGAATTAAAGCGCTTGCACCACGACTGTCGTGCCCTTACACGAGTCCTTTACAGAGGGCAGGAGCAGCTGCTGGTTTGGAAATGCAATTTTTAATTTCACATTGCTCATGGTGCGGCCATGTTTCAAGGTCAAAAAAGCTGCATGTTCTAGGGAATCACAAATAGTTCAACAAAAAATGCTCAATTCAAAACCCCTATATTTTTCAAAGCTAAAGTGAACAATTTTAGGAGACTTGGCCATCTTAAGGCTAACAGGGCCTGTGCAGATCTTAAAAAGGAAAAAAAAAAAAAAAAGTGACACAATACCATAGAAAATGAAAAATGAAAACATTTATGTGACAGTAACACTCAGAAAAGAGCAGAACACCCCCCCCCCCCCAGGACATTTTGCCTAGGGAAAAAGAGATGAAGTAGTAAAATAAAGCTAAAATGGTAGTTAAACTTAAGGACCTATTTGAAACAATTTTGTTATATACAGGGTCGGAATTCAATGCAACGGAAAGGAAAACATTTTTGTGAGCCAAATATCCCAGCCCTTGACCCCACAGCACTCTTACCAGACAGCACAACCACTGCCTGGGAAGATCTCAAGCAGACCTAAGTATCCCTTYGTATTTCCACATCCGCAAACATTTCTCTGCCCGTAGGAGCGGGAGCTTGCTTTCTTGGTGGGAAACTCCTTCCTCAGGGGAGTCTGTTCTCTCTCAAACACCGTTTTGCCAGATCACAGTGGAATCTCTCTTGTAGCTCCAAACGGAAGAAATCCAGTTTATGGGATTCTATTTATTTTTAAGTGCTTGACTGTCACTCCTAAGCCCTTCAGATTTCGAGACAAGATGCTACTCTACTTGTACTGCTTAAACTGTTTTAGCTTTGGGATTGTGCCAGACGGACAACTGACTGCAAGTATTATAAGAGTCATTTTCCAGCATGTGGATTACTAGCATGTGGCCACTTAAGCTAATTTTATATGGGATCAGAAGCCTTATAGGTCACAGTCTTATGGTTTATCACTCAGCTGCATGTCCTTTATGTCCAAAATCCTATTTCATATGTTCAGTTGTGTTCTCTTCAACCCCATATGTACAGCAAACCAAAGAATATGGTGCATGGATGATTAGCAGAAAGTTTTGCTATGTTATATGACTTTTTCATTTAGAGAGAAAAGGAGGGAGAAAGACTGGCAGAATTTTGGCACAAGACTTAGTTACTTTGTGATATAGTTCACATTTCCTTACACCTGCTGTAGCCTTGAACTCCTCGTTACATATGAGGAGAATCTCTTCATGGGTTTTGCAATCCTCCTTGCCATTTATATAAGAGGGAAAACGGTTAAATCAGTTGTTCACCATTAATATCTGTATTATTTCAAGGCACGTCTTTGGACCAAATCACAGAATTTGACTGCAGAGTTTGAGAGTTTTTCAAATCTAGGTATTATTTTCTCTTTTGCAGCTGTCAGTTTTAAAAGCTCCTTGGCAGTCCTCTCAGCCATACCACATAAGTATTTATTAATAGAGGTCTCCACCCTTTCCCATTTTATACCGGTCAGCCTGTGCATGTGCCTCTTGCTAACCTGCCACAGTCCCAATCATATGAATTCTGAAAGAGATTGGCTAAGTGTCCTTTAGAAAAAAGTTAAACCAGTTGATATGACCAACAGCTTAACTACAATGTTTTAAAAGTAGTGAAGTCAGAGCAGAGGAGCTTCACGGAGTCTTACAAAGCCTGGGCGGAAGCCCAGGTTGCTGCCACGCACAAACTGCTGAGCCAATCCAATGGCCCACAAGTATCAAAGACATCAGGAGCTGGAGCAGTCTCACTCCTTTTCTCTCTTGTTCCTAGCTGAGGGGTCCCATCTCCTCCCTCTCCCTTACACTAGCACTTATTGGAGCCAAATTCAACTTGTTAACCCAGCAGACAACCATCAGCAGCTTTTTTTTCTGCTGCACCTGGATATGAGTATTCAATGAGCAACAGAGCACCACAGCATAAGCAACTTGCAGATGCAGCTAGTATGACAGAAGGAAAGACCAGACAGGGTAATGGGGTCTTCCCCTTGTTATAGGGGTTAGCTATTAAATGGGTTCAAGCCTTCTCATGAAGGCACAGGACTTAGAAAGAGGGAGGCAGCTACACATTTGGCAAAAAGAGAGCTGGAGTGAGGTTACAGCTCACCACAGCACCATCATTTGATGTACTTTTCACACTAAGAACTTTCATTCTCATGAACAGCAAATCCGGTTAACCTCTATAACAGGTCACCATGTGTGCAGGAGTACTAACAGGAGCACAAATTACACAGGAGTCACAGTAGACAACACAATAGACATTTCTCCTTACTTCAGGTGTGTGCACACAAGCATTTAGCACCTTTGAGTGTGAGAAAATAAGTAGATTTATTTCCAAATGCTCCAGAGTTGATAATTACTGCAGCCAGACCAGAAAGCCAGAAGCTGTATTCAGAGCACTGTGAAAAGTCCTTGATGCCAAAGTTCCTGGGCTTTTGTTTTCTTTCCAATCTTTGTTAGCCTGACCAACAAGAAAACCTCAAACATTTCAGTCTACAGGTAAGAAGTGCTTACACCCTACAAATCAGACTATACTTGACCTGTTCAAAGATGTTCAGCATCAGTAGAGTTTATCATCTCTTCTCCATTTTTATTTTGTAAATAAGGACTTTCCAGTAAGCTGCAGAATACTAAATAGAAATTCAGGTCATGGAGAGTTTGACACAAATTGAAGACCTCTTTATTTTAAACTAATTCATGTCAAGTCCATCAACCAATTCATAATCTAGTAGACACAAGGTATCACTCATTCCTGTTAGGTTAAGTAATTTTTAAAATTGGATATATTATGTAATAGTGACACATTTTTCAGATAGCTCTCTTCATATCTACTTGAGCTACGTGCCAGCCACACAGGTCCATGGGACCTCTGCAGGACCTATTCCAAGAGTCAGTGTCTTCACTTTCCATTATTTTTTGCAGTTGGTTTTCACACTACAAGAGCTCTTGTTTACATATAAGTGGGGTAAAGCTTCCAAAGATGCTAATAGTGTTCAATCAGGTTCCAAATTTGTGAAGCCTTCCTGTTAAGACATTTCTTGCAACATTTACTTACTCCACCATGGGTTATTGGATGTCCACACGCTATCAGATCTCAGCTACAACAACAAGAACAGCTATTTCAGAAGTAGGTTTTAAAAAGGAAGATACCAAATACCACTYACGTTCATTTCAGAAAGTTTATTGCACCAAATGCCGCAAAGAAATAGACCAAAATGATAGCGTACATAAACAACTAAGAAAAAAAAAAACAAATGTAGTTTGACATCAGTATTCAGTCATTTCTAAAAAAGCCTATGCTCTCCAAACATGCAATAGCAACACACATTTTTTTCTACTATGGAAAACCTGCTATGTATGCCAAATTAGCCCACCTGACCTCAAAAAAAAAAATGTCTAGAGTATATTCAGCAGTTCAGACTCGATTTTGATTTGGGTCCTTTTAACTGAAGTAGAAGTTATACTTGAGAGATAAGTGATCATTTTGTGTAAACTTTATATACAAGAGTTTGGTGTGTTTGAAAAGGGTTTTTTTACTTTAAAAGTAAAGATGCATATAGTAGGGAGTGGGGAAGATCAATCTATAACTGGAGGATGCCATTGGAAATGTGAGTTACAGAATCAGTGTCTATTAATTTCTTTTGGGCAGAAGAAAGTTGTATACATTAGTTCAGAGAGTACCCACTTAAATTAAAATGTTTAGATCTTGGTATTGTTTGGGGTTAAAGAATTCATTTAGATTAAATACTACAATTTAGCAGTTCATTCCTCCCGTCTGTGTATGAAGGTTTAGTCTTGCCTGAAAAAAGCATACATTCTTTAAATTGCACTGTGTAAACTGCATTTATGTGGGATTTTGGAAAGACTGTGCACTCCCACTAAACCAAGAAAGTATGTAATTAAGTTTACAAAAAACTACATAATACTGATAAAAACAACTTTGGAATATTTGAAAATTAAGCTACATTATCAATTTCAAACACATCTGTACATTCATATCACTTTTCATCCTATTAAAACGGAAACAGAAACATGCCCTACATGTCTAACAACACATCTGTAAATACTTACTGCCCTGTCATGCCACACTAATTTACATAAACAGCAAGATGTTTAAAAAAAACAAGTTAAAGACTTAGAGTCAAAAAAAGCCCTAGAAGGTGGAATCCTGTCAACTGAGGTAGTACATTTGGTGGAGGGGAAAATACCTATTTAACTTTCTTTAGTCTAAAGCCTTTTAAAGGTAATAAACAGCTTTCACTTTGGATTTTCTTTCCCCCAAAACTAAAACTGTGAGAACAAGGTAGTACATCATGTAATTTCTGAAGAGCAGCAAAATGTTAGAGAAAGCAGCAAGAACTATAAAGTTTTAGCCTGGGCTGAAGAAAATCCAAGTGCTTTTGACCATTGGCTTACATGCCACCCCTAGGTTAATTTGATGTCTTGCCAAAAGGCAGATTTTTAATTTTTTTTTTTTTTTTCCCCCTAAATAGTTGATGTAGTAAAATCAGGTGTTACTGATCATGGTATTAGTCTTGAAATCACTGAATGTTGGCTGACCTTTGACTTCCTTAGTACACTCTATGATAACAAAAGCACGTATTTCTATGTTAGCACATATTTCTTTGAAGAACTGTCAGAGTCTGTTCAGATAAAAACCCAACTAGTATTTTAAGAGAACTGGAATTGACTTTTAATGAACTCAGCTACTATTTAAGAGTGACGTGAAATAGAGAACGTACATGAGGATTTCTATATACACTCAGAGAAGCAGTTTCATAGTCTACACATGCGCACGCACACATTCTCCATCACAGGGGTAGTTTAGGAATATGTGACTTGCTCTACGGTTCTTACTTTGTCTTAACCTTGTGGAATAGAGAGCGGTATCTGCTAACAGCTATATGCAGAGGTAAGTTTACTTTCCAGCAGATAGAAGGATTCACAGACCAAAGAGATGAAAAGTTTGCTTTACTATAAGCAGTAGGAAAAAACGTGAACCATAGAAAGATTTTAGCCTTTTTAGGCAGAACACTAGGGACAAGCATGAAAATGCGGTAAAAGAAACATCTGGAATGTCAGGTCAGAAACCCAGCATATAAGGAACAGCTTTAGAAGCGTTGTATCAGAATATTAAGTATCCCTCCACCTGGAAACAACCTCTCTTCACAGTAGGTCAGTCTACCTATTTCCCTCAAAAAGCAACACAAGGTTAGTCAAGACCCCCATCACATTTAAACAATTCACAATATGCACATTTCATTATTTCAAATCATTGAAAGTTTACTGTAGAAAAGTCCAAACATCAAGGTAGTAGGAAATAAAAACACTTTTAATAAAAGTGTGTCCCTTCAGCGTTAAAAATCTGTAATCACCAACGAGGAGAACTCACAACCGGTGACCAGGAGTTTCATATTAGAATTCACTATTCCCAAGCAATTGTGTTGTTAGCAATTTGCTTGCAAGCTGACAATTTCAGACACCTTATTCCTGCTGGCTCACAACAGAACGGTCCAACATTGAGTTTCCTGTTTCTTTAAGAATGTTTGTTTTGATCCTTTGTTCTTTCCTCAGTCTGGTCCACAGTTTCGTATCCAGCTTAACAGTGCTTTATGCAATAAAAGTAATTTTTTGTTTACATTCATGTTATCAACCACATGAAAACAGTAAAATACAAAATTYTATTTTGCTTTCTAGAAACGCAGAAGGCCAGTATCAACTAGTGGAGAAGTAGTTTCTGGTCTCAGAGTAGTTAACCTATTAAGGAAAGGCACCCAGATGATAGTTCAAGATTTCTGTAGAATCAAAAAGGGTAATTGCAAACATTCATAGTAATATCAAATATTGGGGTTTGCCCCCTACATTTCATTTTACTTCAAACAATGCTCCTCTTTTATTCCTACTTAGAGCGACAACTAGTAGCTGGAAAAAAGTAATACTTTTGACTAAAGGTTTGGTGGGGGGTTGTTTGTTGTCTTCAGTTTGTGCCAATTGCTTGGTGTACGTGCGCACAGACACGCACTAACAGCACTGGTATCATACAGAAGTTTGTCAAATTCACACTCCTCAAAGATAGTAATACTGGATGACACCAAGACACAGGTTTAGTTCCCAGGACTACAGTCATACAGAAACTCAAAAGAGTTATTGAAGTTGCATCAGCAACAAATGTAAACTTGTAGCAGAAATTCCATAAGGCTTTCCCACAAAATCCCTATCTCAGAAGTCCATTCCATTCCACTTCTAGCCATGGGCTCATTTGAATGCCTCCTCATTAAAACAGAAGCAGCCACAGCTTTCTTAACCTCTTGTGCTTTAAGGGAAAAGTCACATCACCTCATGCACACCTCCATTTCCACATAACATTGGGCTGCTGAATCCAGGTTCCTTGTTCCAAGCCGGTCAGTTCTACTATACAAAATCATGCTTATGCTCTGCAAGAAAATCATGTCCCATCTAATACACTTGTGTATAGGAAAGCTATATACATAGTTTACAGCTCCTCCTCCTCCCCAGCAAAGAAACATACACCACACCACACTCACAAGCGTAGTATTATGAAATCCATTCTAACCCACTTGTTCTTTTAACTGTTACTTCATGGTTTTGAGCAGCGTTTTGGTTGGCAGCTCCTGGTCTGCCACATAGTGTTAACTTTTGTCCTTTGAATAAAAATAAAATGCAAGGATGCAGTCACTTTCTTGATTTAAGTCAGAAGTGAGATTGTAAGAAAAACCTGAATGCCTTTTACATTATGTAAACTGAAGTCCTCCGATAAAACATCCGGTTGAAATCAGAATCAGAAGGTGGTAGAATGTACAGTCATCACCTGCTTTCCTCAGTGTTCCCCTTTACCAGTGTTTTGCACCTCTGTTCTTCATTCAACATTCCCATTTTCTTTATTTTACTTTAAGGGAATGACTATCCTGAGATTTGAATTTATAAGAGTATTTGAGCAACGTACGGGGAATGAGTACTTGCTATAGCAGCCAACAAAGGCAAGTCATTGGATTCAATCCTAGAAATTAAAAAGAGAGAGACAGACTTGAAAATATACAGTCACCTTCACAAAAGAAGAGAAACACAAGAGGATATTTTTCATCCACTTTAAAGAAAMTGAAAGTGTCTTGCTATAACTGAGTTCATTGTTTAATTATTATTTATTGCCATTACTCATAACATACCAGTAAAGGTAGGTGGTAATGTTTAAAACCAAGAAGTATGCTACCATTTACGTCAAAAGATAGTAGTATTAAATTTTGTGGTATATAATCTTTTTTGGATTAAATAAAAACTTTTATTTATTTGCTAAACCATAAGCCTTAGCTTGTAGTCTTACCAGTCAGGAGGCACCAATAAGCCCAGTTTAAGAAAGTACTAAACATCAGCTTTTGGAAGACTGTGCATTTCATGTTTTGAGTATAACTCAGTTCACCATACAGTAGCACTTTCTCACCAAAAATGACCAAAAGCTGGAATTACTAATTATTATGCAATAACAGTACCAGGAATGTCTCTCAATTGCAATGCTCAGTTTCCAACCACTTCCAATGTAAAGCTGCTCGGAGGCCAGGACATATGTGTATATATATTTATACACATATACACACACACTGAGAATAGTGCTTATTTCGGGGTTTCACTATTTACAGCTACATTTCTCAGCATGAAATCTTGAACAGTCTGGATAAAGATAAATTAAGTTTTACCTACAGTACTAAAAACCACCTTGTTGGGAATGTGTATTCACTTCTTCCCCCTTCCCCCTCTTCTGCTGTCAGCAGGTGCATCCCTAAACATTGTATGCCAATCAAGTACTATTATTAGAAGACAGCTGCCAAACAGGACACCTGTCTATTTTCCTACATCTGCTTTTTGAGAACCCTTCTTCCCTCAAGATACAACTGCACCACCTAACCTCCCAAAAATTCTCAAGTATTTGTTGGGATGGAGTTTTCATTAAGGAGACTGAGACAGAAAGAGTGCGTATGAATACGTGGATAACCTCCTAATGACCAAAATCCAAACTTTCTTCATTCTGAAGATTTAAGAATGACAAGTGATTTCTTCTTGCTGTTGAACTGTGTCTCCTGATTTCCAGATGGCTCAGTAGAACCCATTTTTACACTTTATTAGGCACATGAAAGAGGAGAGTGCTAAATATGAAGTAAAAAGCAAGTTCCCATGGGAACAAGATGTCAACATTCAGAAGCTGAAAAGGAAAATAACTGCCCCAAGTTTTGCCATTGGTTAAGACCAGTATCTGCAATACTCACCCCAATACAATTCCTAGTTCTTTTACATGCACTCTTGTATGTCCTCGCAGATATTCTGAAAGCATTTTGCTTTTGAGATACATCTCTTGTAGTCTATCCTCAAGATGCATTATGCACTGTAAACACAGACCAAAAACCTCAGAACGGCTTTAGCAGTTGCATGCAAATTTTACAGAAATGTAAGCATATTATTTTAGCTTCTATCTTAGCTAGAACATCTTTCAAACTACGTCTCCACTCCAAAATCCAGAAGAGGCAATTGGTTTTGTTACAGCTGTGCTAGCAACACTAAAAAGTTACACTACTCCCTCAAAGGGGAACCCCCCTCAAAGAATTGGGGCATTCCAGCTTTCTTGGGCAGCAAGTTTGTTGCACAAACTGCATATCCATTTCCTACTCAAGTCAGCCACAGTGTTTCTGCTGACTTAAATAGTTTTAACCAGGTTCAAAGACACTCAAGACATCTTACTAGGAACCAAACCAGGATACTTGGATCAAGATGTCTTTGTTGTAAGTCAGTACTGTTTTTTCTGAAAGACTCAGTCTAGACAACAGTTCCTAAAATTAGCACTCTCTAGCTCTAGGGATCTGCCATTCAAGAAACTAAGACTCAAGAAGTGGAAGACACCATTATCTTATTTGTTATAAAATTATAGCTCTGTTGCTCACTACTTTACTGGAGAAGCTAGGTTACGAATCCTTTTTAGGCATTTGTTTTTATTAGTCCTAGGTCCTTCTACTTTTAAATTGCTTAAACACCTCATGCTGTTTCCCAAAAGCTATTACCAAAAGGTAAGAGTTGAAGTTGAAATACCAATTTAATCACTCCCCTCTTCCTTTAGCAGTGACATGCTAGAAATGCGTGTTATTTTTAAATACAGTCATGTGATGCATGGTAATCTCTCATACACCAACTGCAGGAGAGCAGATGAACCTTAGCTTCAAAGAGGGAGAGGGTTTTTTTTGTTAAGACAAGGTCAGTAGGTAGGATGTCTTCACAAGGTGAGTAGGTAGGATGTCTTATCAGGTATTTTGTTCTAGGACAAAAGGTATATTCAATTTGTTATATTCCTTCTTTCCACAGGGATGACCACTTCAAAAAAGTTAAATTAGTTCAGCTCTCCAAACTCCAGGAGATGAAAGCAGGAAGCGCATGCAGAACCTCACATTATCAAAAGTATAATCATCTGGCAGGCATAGACAGCAATTAGAAACAGTAGCAGCAAATAGCTTCAGGCCATCGTCCAATGTACTTTCCAAGTTGAATAAAAACCATAAGTATTAGAAATGAGATCCTGTGATACCAGTTTTCCTAACTAAAAAATAATGAGCAAAAAAGAGACTCGTGCTTGTAGGTAGCCTACCATGTATTTTTCTGATGGTCTGAAGCAAGATTTTTAATGATTCTCTGAGCTTATATCAGGTCTTAATCATGGAAGATAAAGAGGCATTTTAAAAAAAACGTGTTACATAGTAGTGGAATAAGATAACTGCCACCAGTGAAGGAAAGGCAAAAGCTTTTTGACAGTAGTTTGATCTATTTGCTTCAAGCAAGTTTTCACTCAAGTCATTATAAACATAACACTTCTGATTCTAGCCAAAAGGGAAACATTCTTATCTTTTCCATTACAGGTAACTCTAGTGCWAAAAGCCTATGAGCACCTCCTCCTCCCTCAAGGGAGCATGAAGCTGATTCACAAAGTAGCTGTTCAATATATTTCAATTCCAGTACTCGTGCTAAAGGATTATGGATTTTTTTTTTTTTTTTTAAAAGTTGTAAGGGAGCAAGTAAGGAAGAATCCCACGTTATTCTAAAAGAGAGATTCTTTACATAAGGTTATCTGCTTCTCCTGAATGCCAGCAAAGAATCAAAAGACATTTTTCCTCATAAGCTCAGTACATGAATCCATTTTGTTCAAAATGTCCACGTTAAGTGAGGTACAGAAGTTTGTTGGGGTTTTTTGTTTGTTTGTTTTTTAAAACATTAGCTTCCTCTGCAGCTTTTCTCATTGACTAAGTGGGGGGGGAAAAAAAGTCGAGTCACTTCTACAATTAGAAGAGTAGCTTAAAATTACTTTAAAGGTGCAGGTAAAACTTTTGACATATTGCTGACATGCAGCAGTTGTGATCATCGCTTTCCTCTCACCCTGGCATACTGTAAAGCTCTCTGCAGTATGGTTACTAGTCTGAAGTGCCACAACAAAGATATCACCACTTGCCTTTCATCCGGTCTCAAGTTGGGTTTTGTTTTTTGTTGTACCACAAAAAAGCAAAATGCTTATTCATCTGAACAGTAACTGCATGTAAAGAAATGTACACTCATAAAGGAAACTTCAAATACATTGCATTATGCTCATCTCTGATCGATATTAGTACATATGTTTTGTCAAAATTTAAATCAATAGAATCACTACAATAAAAAAGTCACACTTCTCCCCCTAGAGTTTAGTGAAACACTTGACTTCCATGCACCCATGTTTCTGTTTTAGTAGAGCGCTGTAAAATCCACCGACAGAAGGATGAAAGTGTCTCTAACATGGATTATAGAAAATTTACAAACTACTAGCACTGTCACTTCACTGTTCCTTTTTGTAAGAAAAAGGAAATAAAAAMCCCCCCCAAAACATCCCACCTCCAAACCCCCCCCCACCACACAAATCATACAGAAATTACATGCACAAACCCCAAGGCAACATTGGAAGGAACACTTCAGTTGCAGAAACAACTATTCAGTTTAAAAAYGCCAGAATTTAAGGTGTTACTGTGCAAGTGTTAGGATATAATTTTAACCAAAGTTGCATATTTTTCGATGCCCAGAAGAATCCAGAGACAACACTGACAATGTACCCACATATTTTGCCTAGCACTTGACTTCAAGAACTTAGCATAATCAATACCACTAATTTTATCAAAACAGTGCTGACTAATACCATTTACAGCTGTTAGTGTTTAGCTCTATCTTCCTCTTCCATCTGCTAGCACAGTCATTACACAGGCTTCCTACGAAGTTTCTCAAGGCTATCTGCTGAAGGACAAATCAATTCTGTTTATTGAAAGAGGGGTGTCTACTGAAAAAACACCCCATCTTTCCACATCTACAATCGTGCATTAAAAATTGTATTATAATTACCACTCTCAGACTTACAGGTAATTTTGTTGTAATCAGCAAAACCAGYGTTACTGATTTGCTCTGATGAACTCCACTACTAATGAGGACAGGAAAGGATGCTGTGGGATAGGGAGTACGCAATATGACAAAGTAACATCCCCTGCTGCAACCCACCCACCCCCAGGTGTTTTCACATTTCAGTTGCCTCCCAGCAATCCTATGGAGACATCAGCAAGGCTATCTGAGACAGCACTTGCTGACAAGGGTTGGCTGAACTGTGCCTAGAACAGAAGGGTCAAGTAAACACACACAGACACAATTATTTGGGGAGGAGAGAGAAGAGGCATCCACTGCATGGGGCTGGATAGAAAGCCCAAAAATAGGAAGTTGTATGCTGGAAACAGGCTTGGGTAGATAGAAGCTTCAACAACATAGAGTAGAGAAGTGTGGAAATTATACAAACAAAAAAATAAAAGCCAAATTTAAGAGCCCTAATCATAAACACGAGGACCATACTAAAACTGCCTAAACAACTTTAGTTTTGGCATATGTATTTTGGAGTAGTTAACTTTAATCTGATCTATTAGATGTAAATTACAGATAAAACAGTATCTGTTACTGGACTGTAGCATGCATTCTTTTAGATATGTTGTACCAACTCTACATTATTTCAGGCATTAGTTCACTGGTATAGCAACGCAGTGTACAAAACTCTGCATTTGCTATCTAAGCTAAGCAATTTTCATCAGCTTCAGTCTTCAGTAAAGAAATACTTACAAAGTCAGCTGGGACGTTGAGTTTGTAAAGCTGTAAAATAGACTGCAATAAACTGGATACTTGACTCGAAACCAAAACATCCTTGCCTAACTTCATATTGTCCATCATCTTTCTCTGGCTTGTAGCTACTTGTACGTTCCATTTATCTGTGTCTGCAATAATGCAGACAGCTTCTGCTATGGGCTCATCTAGCACTGGATGCTGCAACAGATACAAAATACAAACATTATGTGACACTTTCATATACATTTCCACAACTTAGTTTGAGGTTCCACTTTTATTCACACTGAGGCAGGGAATAAGAAAGTGATCCAATGAACATTTTTGTCCAATAGGAAACCGAAGGCATCTCAAAAATGACAAGGAATATCAACTTCAGTGACAGAGTTTACATTCAGCAGTATCGGGTCAGTTAAGTCTTAAGTGCCAATTTGATCAAGGCATTTAATTTTGTTTAATTTGCTTCGAAATCACAACTCCAATATTGTTTTCTTCAAGTAGTCCACCACAAAAGATAATTGTCTTCCAAAATGAAAAGAGTAATAATTATACTGATCCAGTGATGGTGAAAGTATATTTAATGTTTCAGAGATATGTGAGGGATTTCACTGTGTGCCATCAAGGCAGGGTAATGCATGAGAAGACAGTATCGTATTAGACCAATCTGAAGTTGTTTAAAATAGTTACATACACACGCATCACTGTTTCGGACAGCACATGTTATAAATTAATTATATAATTTAGGAGTACCTAAAGTAGAGTAAGAACATGGCAAAGTTCTTACCCACAGACAACTACTCTCTGCAGTCACTTCTGCTACAGTCTAGTATAACATAGACCTCCACAAGACTTCATCTCCCTTGCAACACATGCCACTAAGTGGCAAAATAATATGTTTCAACTTGCATATCATTTTTATGAAAAATAGTAGACAGAATTATCTATAGTGACTGAAGAGAAGCAGTTTGAGGTTTTTTTCCTTGTTTGTAACTTGAAGTTGCAAACAATTTTCCTTGTGTTTATCTTTGAAGAGAAGACTTAAGAGAGTATAAAGGAAAGCACATGTGATTCTTGTGTGAACAGGCTTTGCACACAATGAATTAAGGGCTTACATCTTTCAAGAAGGAAGACATGTCAGGTGTGGCTGTTAAGAACAGGGAAGTAGAAAGAAACAGGACCTATTCAAAGGACTGTAGATCTCAGTAATACCACAACTCCTACGATGACTCCGAACAGTACTTTAACTCACATGCATTGCATGAAGTAGGTCTGCTAGTAGACACTGCTTGAGTTTTTCATCACTATTTATTCCATGTAGCACTAGATCAGGTATATACGTATGACAGTAACCACCTAGAAGTGATCTTCCAAAATTTTTCACGCATTGACTGCTGATTGTATTTGACCTGAAATACAGAAATACAAAGCAGGTAAGATTCTTGCTTGACAGACTGCATTCAGATTTTAAATGAATGCTATGTTTGGTTTATCACCCCTGCTTCTACTGCAAATATTAATCAACAATTGTACTCAAAATACAGTAAATCAATTACTGGTGCTCTTTGAAACAAGGATTTTAAAAGCTTTAACAATGTAGTGATTCCTTCAAATTTATGAAAAGGCAAATCTAAATGTATTAGAGCTTGTAGTATGTGGTATGTATGAGCTCCCTGTTCTGCAGCTAACAGGTTTGCTAAATTTGGGTTTTCTCAAGAAGCAAACTCTTTCTAGCTACCTACCTTAAGCATCAGCAAGCTCCATGTGCACCTGTAAAGCTCAAAAGTTTTCAAATAGGATGCCCTTATTTATTTCAAATCTGTCTTTGATTTGTCAAATATGTCAAATCTAAACATTTATCAGTTTAAGCAAAGCTGACGTTTTGCTTGTCCTAAGATGTTCTGTCTACATGTCTACATCAAATGTTTCAGGCAGTTTATATAAAAAASTTTGGTCACTTTTTATTAGACATTCGAAGAACACCTTTGTCAGAAAACTTCAATACCTAAACCTGCTCAGTCTTGGTTTTCTTTTTGCCAAGTCTGTTTACAAGAATCCTAACCACATCAACAGTGTCTGTTATGGATTTGTTTGCAAGGAACTTAGTCAAGATCTCAGAGGATTTCAGACTTGAAACCCTGAACATCTCTAAAGTAGCAACAGCTTTTGACTCCATTTAGTTCTAAATTAATTTAAACTTCTTTACCTTGGTAAAGGAAGTTCCACTTCTGCAAACTCTTCAAGTCTTTTGCTGACATTATCATGATGTACTTCATCAGGGATACAACAGTCACCTTCTTCATCACTGGCTCCAAGAGCACTGTCTGAACTCTCGTTCCTTGGAATGTCCCCTTCAGCTCTGAAGGGGATTTTCCTTCCAGCATCCCCATAGGGGACATCTTTAGCACCTACTTTAGGGGAATCCTGTTTGACAGCAGAACCTACTTCTACGCAGTCAGGGGAATAGTTCTCCAGATTGCCAGAGCATAAAGTTCTAGTTTCTTTCAGGCTTAGCAATTTTATAGTTTCTATGTTATCTGTGGGCAAAAGTGGTTCACTAGAAACTGTGTTGACTAAATTCATTTCAGTTCCTTTACTCTCCATATGTTGGTTATTAAGTATACTCTCCTTCCCCTCACAAGGTGGGATTTGTGCGTAACAAACATTATGTTTACTGAAGGGTATAAAGGCAGCTTCACAACTTTCTTTTTGATTCTGGCAAGCATCCACATTCAGCTTTGTGGAACTTGAGGCACAATGTATCACCTCTGGATTTTTTCTGAATGCCTTCAGATTTTCTTCCATTTCCCTTCTATGAGTTTCTAAGTCTGACTCTGGTGACGCAGAACTTCCAATCTGAAAGGTGACCTTTTCTGAGTGTGAACTCCTGTGGCCAGACCTTTCAGGACAAGGTAAGGCAGATGACCTACTAGACAATTGCTTTTCCACTTTTCTCTCATTCTGGTTCTTGTTCTTCTTCATATCCATTAAATCCTCCAATTTAGATGGCTCTTCAAAGTGGTAGGATATGATTCCTGTATCAGTGACAGTTCTTTTCCTACCATCAGCTGCTCCTTTATGGAAACTGCTAGTTAGACAGTCAACAGATGCTTCAGAGTTCTGACTGGCCTTTCCTATTGCTTCTCTCTTTTCTTTTGAAGACGCTGGGACAGCATGAGTGCTTTCTGGGTCATGTACCCATTCTGCAATACTATTGTTCTTACTTCCATCATTCTTTGGAGGTAGGATTGGAGGCACAAGAGCAGGTTCATTTTTAACAGTGACAACCACATAATCAGACTCTTCTACCTCTCCCTTTTCTAGTGCAGTTGTGATCTTACTTCCGTTTAGCACTTGCTCTCCTTCCCCAGCCTTCTCACTCCATGTCAGCTGATTTTCCTGCAGCTCAGAGCACCGAATGAAGTAAGTTAGAACATAGAGCAAGCGCTGCACCAACTCCTTGCGTTTTCCAACGATAACGGTTCGAGTCAATCTAACTGGAGAGCCTATGGCACCGTAGAGATCACCTACACAGGAAAACAAAAATTGCACGTGCTTATGTTTGGTTGTAATATAAGCTATACCATTTAAATTCAACACATTTTGAAACAGCATTTACTATGGMCACAAATCAGACAGTTAATTTCTTTCACAGTAAGTTCATAAAAGTTGAAAACAAAGAATAACAAAAGAAGTCCCCTAGCACTTCTCATACCTGGCTTGTGTCCAGAAGGGTTTTGGTGTTTTTGTGAGGGATTAGCCACTATTACTTAGTTTCTTTCTGTTGAAAGCCACTAAGGTTTTTATTTACATGATGCTTACAAGATACTATCACTTGGAAATTGACACAACAGAGGGTGAAGAAGAATATAGATCCAGCTGAACTCTGAAGCCAGCTATACTATTTTCTATTTTTCTACTCATTTTCTTTCACATCAAAGTTATTCTGTTTTATTGCAGTCACTTTTTCTGTTAAACACAGGAATTTTCATACAGATAAAATCTAAACTATATTTTTCAGGACTAAGATATCAAAAAAGCAAAAAAAGGATTCGATATCAGCTTAATAAAGAAGGTTCTGAAAAAAGAGGCATGTAACTACCTTATTGGGCAAGGCACATGCACTTCTATGTACTTGGAGTCAACCACACTAACATGAGCATTTATCTTTGGCAGGAGGTGGCAGAGAACTAGAAAATATATTCACTACTTAAAATACAACTGTAATATGAAAGGTAGGTACTACAACATAATCTGAGTCCCCCTAAGAACTGCTTATTTGCTAGCTCATTTATCCTGAAGAACTGCTTTTTTAACAGAACTAAGGTCATACATATCCTACTTTCAACATATTTGTTTGGGAGAGTGGTAACTATCTTCCAGCTGCCTATAATCCTCTATCAGCTGAAGGGTTTCTACTCCAAAGTTCTGGGAGAAGTAAATATAGATAGCCAATAAGGGAACATTCACATGCTCTATCAGACAAAGATGGGTTAACACAAGAAATGTCTATTACCAGGTTGAGTTAACCCAATTGTCTTCACCTGACACCCATTAGAGAACACCCACTAAACTGTCTTTGCCTAATCAAACTGCGGCTGATACCACCAGCTGATGGGAGACAACCACCAAAAGCTCAATTTTCTTTAGCCACCACAAGTGCTCACCTTGAAAGCAGGCTTCTCTGGCTTGARGCTTTATCAGCTACCTGCTAATCTACCAGATTGTTTTAAGTGCTAAGCCCTTGCTCAGGGCTGCTTATATGCTCCGGTCCGAGTCTGCCACCAGGATTTTGTACTAGACCTCAAGAAGCAACACTAAACAAAAGGCATAATCAGAGCTTCAGGAAGGTTTCTACCAAGGGCAAGGGGACCTCTGGTTTCAACATGAGGAGACTAAAACAGCAAAAAAAAAAAACCCAAACAACACATTTATGCCCAGCCTCCTATTCGCTGTACAGAACATAAAAGGAATAAGGCTCCGGACTCCATTCCTGCAAAACAAGGATCAATTAGACAGTAATTCCACTGCTCTCACTTACTGTCTCCCCTGCCAAGATCTGCCATTTCCCGTGATGCCAGCGATGCACTGGAGAGGCTGCTGTGTGGTGGCATCAGTGTGCTGTCTTCCCCCAGTTAAGAACACCCTTGCAACTAGCCCCATAGCCTAACATGCCAGCAAATTCATTCCTCAGTAATGGAAAGGATTTCAGACTACTCAGCTGGAATTAACCTCAATGCCTGGTGGGCCACAAGGACTAGCAATTTGGAAAGGAAATGGGAAGATATCTTTTTACTTTCGAGTTGAGCACAGTTGCTATGGGAATCAGATTCAGGCTTCATGTCAGTTTGCACAATTAACTTTTATATAAAATCATTACTAATAAGACAGCAAAAAAAGTCAAAATCGTGGTCTTCAAAACACACTAATGCCTACTGTTAAGACCACTAGACTGAAGCTGATGTTTAAGAGACAATATTATGTCTTCCTAACAGTGGTACTTACTGTTGTATCAGTATGTAATTGTAATTGATATGTAATATGTAATGAAAACAGGTCTGAAGGTGGAAAGACAGGTACATCAAAATCCTTTCCTTAACAGAAAGTCATTTCCATTTTAAAGCACTAAGCCCCACGATTTTTTATTTTTCCCTCCCTCTTTCTAAAAAAGGAGACCAGCAGAGGGCAACATCTTACTTTCATTATCAGTTACTGCAACCACCTGATAATGGCTTTTGGGCTTTATTAAGAACAAAACCAGAAAGCATTTTGAGTTCAGGCACTGAGAACAYGGCTAGGCCAATGCTGGTAGCAACATACAGCCTAAGAAGGTGAGAAGAGAAACAGATTCTTGACTAGTCACCAGTGGTGGCTCCTGGGAGTGACCACAAGAGCTACTGCCGATCTTACACCTCCAGTCCAGCTGGTTTTTATAACCCCAGGCCTGGCTCCATCCTCAACACCCTGAGCAAGCTTCTATTTTCCCCTCCAATCCGTTACTCCTCTGCGTAACGTTTTAAAGACACCCTAAAACAGGAAACACWTCTACTACAACTACAGGGTAGCAATTCTTAGTTTCATAAAGATTGCTGAGAATAACAAACATAACYGAGACAATTAGCAAGAAACACAACCAGTAGCACAGTGTAAAAGTCACATTATTGCTTTAGTGTTCGTGTGTGTTATTTTACATGGCAATACAGTATATCAGTTAAAGTTAAGGCCGAACTGATGTCAGACTCACAGCTGCTGCCAAGAAGAGGAAGAATTTTCAAGGATTTACCATTGGCAGCGTTATTCTCTCAGCTCTCACTCACCTACTCATTTGACAGGAGTTATTTAATCTCCTGTATCAAGATAACTTATAAGCTATAAAACATTTGTCAGAGAACAGCCTGAGGAGCTGGGCATAGAAAGAAAATCCTGGCCCAAGCCCACTCATGTAACTGTGAATGAATGGAGGTACTGCCAGTTGCCAAACTTCTACTCTGTTGTCTTGGTGTCCATCCTAGCTCTGTGAGAAAAGAGATAAAAGGAGGTAGCCAGGGCAGTTTCAACTACAAAGGGCCTCCAAGGCCCAGAGAACTCCCCTCAATCCAGTCTGTTCCCTCTTGTTCTTCCCAAACTGCTCAGATCRTTCACAGCACTGGCACCGTCTTAATACTTCTATACCAATTTACTTAACCAGGCAGTATAACAGAGGATGACAACAAGGGACCAAGGAAAAAAGCAGAGCACTCAGGCTGTGTAAACAGGCCTCCAAATGCTCTGTTAACCAGGTGCAAGACATCTGTTGGTAGCTCTGCCCAGCTTACAGCAAGGCAAATCAGCAAATGTGATCTGGATCACAAGTAGCTCTTATCTAAGAGGAGTGGATGCAGGAGGGTGCTAGTTATAGAGAAATCTGAAGCTTTCCATTTCCTACTGACCAAGCTGTGCCCAGAGAGGGTTATATGGATGGGATTTTGCCAGCATGTTCACAGACTGCGATGTGCGCTTCTCAGAGAAGGCCTTTATGGGAGGATGGTCAACCGGCATTACTGTTGGGACCCAAGCCAGATGATACGTCAGCACCGCAGTTAACAAAGCAGCAAAGAACCTAGGAAAAAGAATATGACCAAAGTAACACCAGCAAAAGAATACCCCATTAAGTGCTTTAACATACCCATAGGCACCGGGAAGCACACAAGTTTGGGGTTTTTTGGGG